>JAAEAF010004483.1:0-101790 GCA_011037195.1 Triatoma infestans | reverse complement strand
TAGAGAGAAGAATCGACTCATCCATGTTCACCTATTTCACATCATATCACAAATTCAATTTACTGTGAAGAAGACTTTAGTCGTTACGAGGTTGAGTTTAGCCAACCTGAGATTACTTCTTCATCTCATTCTATGGCTTCTCCTACGGCCATTTAATCTCAGCCAGTTTTCTTCACCTTAAATAAAAAAGATGAGTCAGAAAAAAAGTAGTTAAAAGTGGATTGTTTATTGTCGCTTTCCGAAAGAACAACTCTTTAACTAATAATTTCAAATTGAATTGATTATTTAATTAGGATACCGAACAGGCATGCAGACAGACGCAAAAGACCAATTGCTGAAAACAATTTTTTTGGACTCAGAGGACCTCAAAATTTATATTTCCGAAGAAAAACTCGATATCGCGAATTTGAAACGATTATATTTACTTCTTGTAACAGCAGTTAGAGAATGTAAAAATGCTAGGATTATACATGTTCAGATTAAGCACTTAAAGTTTAAAAAATACTTGGGATTAATCTGGCAAGTGGTAACACTTGTTTACCACGCTTAAAATCTGAGTTAAGTTGGGCACTGGTAGATTGTTTCCTGTTAGTCTCTCAGTGAATAATTTGATTTTAATCCAAGGATCTGTGTTCTTATTGCTCTTGCAACCTCTCTGCTTTAATGCGGACAGTAGGTGATTTTTTTTTATGTCATTATCAAGAAATTATTCTCAAGATGGAATCACCATCGCCGTCGTCCATTGGGACCACATAATATATCTAACACAAATCACTACTGCCATCTGTCTAAAAGCTGCAAAGCTACTTAATCCTTGGGATTCAATCAATGCACTTAAAGTGGAACGACAAGCTCGTAATAGATTATCAGTGGGTCTTGAACTGTCAGTTAAGTGTCAAGAGTCGAAATTTAATTTATAATAAAATAAATGATTACCCAGTAATATGATTGTCTAGGGTTAGATGGATATTATATGATATAGTTTGTAAAGAAAAGAAAGGAATGATGAAAGCATTTCTTCGTTTTTTTTATTCAATATAATTATATTGACTTTGAAATTATATCCTAAACATATTTACATATTATTACTGTCTCTGAAGGGAATTAGTAATTTCAAAGTTGGAAAAAATATTTGGTTTGATTTCGATTGTTTTCGTTGGAGAAAGCGGTCGTTTGCCCTTTTAAATTTATTTAAGAAATCACAGTCTTCTTTAGTAAAATATTTTTGTATTTAAACAGTAAAAAAATTATAAAGAAATGTGTAAAAATAAAAAGAAATCTTTCCAAAATTCTATAATTAATAAATTGAATAAAGTGAAGTGTTCCTCTGATTTCTGGTCTATAATAAATAATTTACAGGGTTACAAATTTAAATCAAATGGGCAAATCAGCATTCTTCATTTTGCAGATTATTTTAAAACTTTACTTACAGCTCAGCCTCCGCTTAATTCTGTTTCTTATGACCTACGTACACAATTGATCCCAGACTTGATGATAGCTTTTCTCTAACGGAACTTCTTTCTGTCCTGGGGAAGTCTAAATTAAATAAGGCTCCTGGTTTAGATCGTGTGCCTTATGAATTCTTTAAAAAGGCCCCTGAATGTTTTCTCGAGAAAATTCTTGAATTATTTAACCATATCTACTTAACAAATAATGTTCCTCTCACATTTTTAAGGTCACTGATTTTTCCATTATTCAAAAAGGGCGATATTAATATAATTAATAATTACAGAGGTATTTCTTTTAACACGGTGCTGTCAAAATTATTCACTGGTATGTTATCTAACAGGTTAAACAATTGGGTTGATATTAAAGATGTGTTAAGTGATTATCAAGGTGGTTTCAGAAGAGGTTTTTCTACATCGGATAATTTATATATATTCTTACTAGTATGGTGAAATTGAAATGTAGAGCCAATAATCAAAGAGTTTACGCTTTTTTTGTTGACTTTTCAGCCGCCTTCGATTCGATAGACAGAAATGCCCTCTTTTTTAAGTTGAGTAATTTAGGTGTATCTTATAAGTTCATTACAATGGTAGAAAGTCTCTATAATAATACACAATCAGCGGTTTGGAATGGTAAAGAGTTATCTGGTTGGTTTACAACTTCAACTGGAGTCAAACAAGGTTGTGCACTAAGTCCGACGCTTTTCTCGCTTTTCATTGATGATTTACCAGCCAACTTGGGAGGTGGTGTTAAAATTAACAACCGAATAATTAAAGTATTGATGTATGCGGACGATGTGGTAATATTGGCCGAGTCTCCTATCGCTCTGCAGAAAATGATAGATGATTTGGAGGTTTATTGTGATCGATGGAGTCTGAATGTAAATACAGACAAATCAAAGATTATGATATTTCAAAATCACAAATCAAAATTAAGGTCCAATGAAAAGTGGAGGTTTAAGAAAAAGAACTTAGAAATTGTTAAAACCTATAAATACCTCGGTGTAATTTTGAACCCCCAGATAACTTTTAAAGAACATTTTGAAGAAAAAATAAAGTTAGCTAAGTTAGGGTTTAATCGTACGATGGGGAGTTTATTCCATAATAAAAATGTTATTTTTGACGTAAAGTGGAGGGTATTTAAAGCAGTTGCACGGTCTATTGTTTGTTATGCGGCCCAGGTATGGGGATACAAAGAATATGATGTATTAGAGAAATTCCAACGTTTCGCAATTAAAAGAATACTTTCCCTCCCAAATAATACCCCAAACTACGCCTTATATTTGGAGACTAAACTTGAAGTTTTGTATTTGTATACTTTTAAATTACATTCTTCATTTGTGGTCAAAACACTCAGCAATATTAATAAACTGGCCTATCTAGTTACATTAGAGTGTATTAGGTCGAGAATTGGGTGGATCCAAACATGGATAGATAAAGCCCATGATTTGTCAATTCAACTATGTGTAGATAATTTCAATGTAGATTCTGCTAAACATTTTGTAGCTTTGCTGACAGAAAAAAATGAGAGTGAATCAGAAAGATACTTTTCTAGCTAATATGTCGGCCTCGAGGTTTCATCTCGTCTACAAGCGGCTTGATCATAGTCTGGAATATATTCGCCAATTTAGTATCACAAAGTTGGTCTGTTTTTCAGATTGAGATCTGAGATGATGGACTTCAATTATCAACCATGGAGACAAAACTTTAATTATAATTGCTCCCTCTGTAATTTAAATACTAATGAAAGTGTGGCTCACTTTCTGGGTGAATGCCCGATTTTGTCGCCTTACCGTTTAGAGTGTTTTGGATCCAGAAATCTAACTCTGGATAATTGTATAGCCACTCTTAATGGTGAAAATTGGAACCTTTTATACAAATATTGTTACAAAGCAATGTCTTATAAGAAGTTTTTAGTGAGTGAATTTAATTACAACTAGATGGATAAGAACAAATTTTTTACTTTGTTAGTTTGTTTAATAGCTTCATTTAAGATGATTGTATTTTTATTTCAAAAATGAAATGTTTTTTTCTTTTTTAAACACAGTTTTTTATTATTTTTTTATTTATTTTTGGATACATTAGTTATTAGTCAACTCGACAGACGGACTATTTTTCCATTGTCTATTAATGTAAAGATTCATCATTTTTGTATTTCTTTTGATAAAAATAAAACATTATTATCTATCTATCTATTATCTATTATTTCTGTCTCTAACTATTACTCTCTGTAAGAGGAAGATATTATTACTATCTCTAACTATTACTCTCGGTAAGAGGAAGTATTGCGATCAAGCCAGATTTTTCAACATTGAGTTTTCACCGGAAATACACGTTTTGAGGTCCTTTGAGTCAGAAAAACTCGTAGAAAATGGTCTTTGTTTCTGTGTGAAAATTTTAAAAACGAAAAGTTGCACGAAGCTGAAACTTGGTATGCCATTTAGTTATTAAAAATCGCATTAGACATTAAGGTTTCGGGCAAAATCCATCAACCGGAAATACCACTTTACTGAATGTTTTTTTGTTTTTTGTTTTTTGTGATTTTCTCAAAAATGATTTCAATGATTTTCTTTGAACTTACAATACCATATACAAAGAGAGACAATTTTTATTTGTAATAAATATTTCTCTGGGAAAATTCATTTAAGAGCACTTTTTTGGGGCATGGTTGGGATTACGGTTTTCTCTAAAGTGGTATTTCAGTTTATTACACAAATCCTATCATCGAAATAATATCAAGTAGAATTAAATATGCTGTCAAAATCACAAGTTTGAAGGAAATCGGTTTACCGTTGTGAGCGTTTTTTAAATTGCTTTTTTAATTTTTTGTGATTTTCTACATAAAAATGCCGACGGTTTTGAACAACCAATAAGAATAATTTACTTAAGTGTAAAGAAAATTTACTATTTTGCCATAAGAGAAAGTCGTTTGAGTGTTTACTGGTACAGATATTTCAAAACTGTTTATCATAACAAATCTGCGTTACCTTATGATCAAATAGCCAATTTAAAAAGGTAGATGAAAGCAACCATTCAATTGATGTTAAAAGAAATATTAGAAAAAAACATAAGAACATAAGATGATGACCCGAAAACAATGAAACGGTGAATTATTTATTTGATTTTAAAAGGAAACTTAAAAGCAGGATCACTTAATTTATTCAAAAGGTTTAATTGTTAATTGAAAGTGTTTTTTGGGGGGGAAGAGAAAATTTTAGAAAACAAACAAAACCGAGATTAAATCGTTAATATAATAGAGTCGGAAAACACTAATTGAGACAAGTCTTCTAGTTTTCCAATTAATATTTTCAATGGTAGGACAACATGTACTGTTTCTGAATTGCAATGCAATATACTGGGTTGAAATTGCCGCCGATATACTCGTATAAAGCTACCACAAATTACAGAAGTTAAAACTAATGTCATTTCATTTCGAAGAAATTATAAATCTCAAGATTAACGTTGCAAGTTTTACCAAGTATAATGGATGTAAGAAGGCGAGAGAATTAGTGAGAATGGGTTTTAGTGAAATATAAGCTAGAAATATAAGCTGAAAACTGTATAATGAGAGAACAGACAAACTGCAAGGACTTTACAATAGAAGTTAGTTATCTACCTATATAATATATATAGAGGCAGACTGGCTGAGTGATGAGAAAGTAGTAGAAGGTTGCTGACTGGTTGTTAACTGGTCGTAAACTGTCCTGAAATGTACTGCTCTCGCTCTACTTATACGAATCGAACTGTCCCTTCCTAGTTCTGGCCTAGGTGGGGAGTAACTAAATTTGATTTATCTAATGTGCTTCTCCGCTCTTCGGATCCTATGAATCTTTAATGATTTGGCTCCCATTACTTCAAGCTAGCCACACTAGCAAATCACCGTTAGAATAAGTAAAAGTTCTAATTAGCCATATGGCTCTTCATGCGGCTCGCATATGCCAATGCTACCTTGCAAGAACTTCACAAGTATATAAAAGTTAGGTAGCGAGAGATATATATAGAGGCAGACTGGTTGAGTAATGAGAAGGTTGTAGGTTGCTGACTGGTTGTTAACTGGTCGTAAACTATCCTGAACTGTACTGCTGTCGCTCTACTTATACGAATCGAACTGTCCCTTCCTAGTTCTGGCCTAGGTGGGGAGTAACTAAATTTGATTTATCTAATGTGCTTCTCCGCTCTTCGGATCCTACGAATCTTCAATGATTTGGATCCCATTACTTCAAGTTAGCCACACTAGCAAATCACTGTTAGAATAAGTAAAAGTTCTAATTAGCCGTATGCGGCTCGGATATGCCAGCGCTACCTTTCTAGATGCATCACGCTACCAACATCATCAATTCGTCGCTTAGTCACTATATCCACTCTATGTACATTAAAATGAGTTATAAAATTAATGTGGAATCGTGTAATCGTCATTTCACACCACCATTATACTGGCTAATGTGAGTGCCTGTTGTGGCTAGTTAGAATGCCTGCTTGTTCTAATGTTGGATTAGCTAGTGTGGTTACCTTAGTGAATCATCCAAGTTTGATTTGGGATTTATTTCTTACCTATTAAACTCTTCAATGTTTATCTGGTGATTTTCTACTATTTTACTACTAGGTGGGAATGTGTTAATAAAAGCTACGGCAGCTAATATTTAAATGCGTTTAGAATTCTGTGAAGGCTGCGTCTTCAAACTCAGTAACATTATATTATATCTGTGCTGATGCCACTCCAACTTCAAGAAAATGGTTACAGCAATTTTCAAGAGAATTCCAAAAATTCCAAAATTTATTTTGTAAAGTCGAATCTTTGGTTAAGCGATTTTCTTAAATTAGGAATTAACGCAATGCTTCAAAATATATCTTTATATTATCTTGATGACACAACCATTTATTTTACTAAAGTAACACTTTAAAGCTTAGCAAGCTTGAAACAAATCTTGACGTTACCGCTTCTCCAAAATTTCCTAAAAAATTCTGGTGTGAAACACTCACACAACTTTCTCTTACACCAGTTCCCAAAATTATATTTGACAGCTAATATTTAAAATTCAAATATAAAAAAATCTTAATTGGAAAAACGTAAGTACTATGGTAGTTTGTGCACCAGATTTAATGAAATTCGTTGAAAACTGAAAAATCTGTTCAGTAAAAGCGCCACTTCCGGTTTACTAATTTGCTTGAAACTTAGAATTTTGGCCATCTATTTATTTATAATTAAGTTTAATATATCATATAATTAGACTTTATCAACTATGATAGCATTTAAGAGAAAAACGTGCAAGTCACAAAAAAGTGAAAAAAATTATTTTCGTAAGGTGATTAAGCACTTCCAGATCATTCGTTTTTTTTTTTTTCCAAACTCGGAATTTCAACAACATATTTAATTCTAATTAACATTATTTAGATGACAGAATTGTCTAATAAACTGAAATAGCACTTTAGATAAAAAAACCTAACCCCTAACCCTTCCCCCAAAAGTGCCCTTAGAGGATGGTTCCGGAAAAAATAATTCAAATAAATGTTTAGCTCATTGTATGTGTAGTGATATTTCAAGTGTTAAGAACATTCGCAGGAGCCATTTTAAAGAAAATCGCAAAACCGTAAAAAAAAAGAAAAAAAACTTGTAAAGTGTTACTTCCGGTTGAGCAATTTTAACAGATAACGAACTTCAGATCCCTGTGGTGATACCTAAACGGAATATCAAGTTTCAAATTTCTATGGTTTCTCGTTTTTGAACTATGCTGTTTACGCACACACCCACACATATACATCATTTGTTAAAAAAAAAAAAACACTTTTTTCGACTCAGGGGGCCTCAAAATGGATATTTTCCGTGTAAACTCTATATCGATAATGTGACTCGATTACAATACTTCCTCTTACTAGCAGTAAGAGAAAATAATAATCAAAAATATTGGAAAAATTTTGGAAAAAAAGTGTTAAGCCTTTAAATATTTAGAAAATGAGTGAATTTTATAGGAAGCGATTGGAATAATTTTTTTTGAGTCGATCGTGAAAAACTAATGAATCGTTTCAATAACGGTTCCACCATACGGTCGAATTTTTTCCGAAACCTTTTTATTAGGTGCTGCCTAATCGGATTATCAAGTTCGAATTTCCAGCAGTTTGTAGTTTGAGATATATTGTACATATTGACGCATATACTCCATATTTTGTTCGCACATACATAGTTCATACACGTTTCTTCTTACACAAAAACTATAAATTAAAATAATTTCAACAAATCATTGCAATCAGCAATAAAACGCCAGGACATAGTGCTAATTATTTTTAATTTGATGTAAAAGGTGTGTCTTCTATAACAAATTTAAATATCTTCATTTTTCCTAATTTGATCGGCATTTTTTACTTTCTCTTACTCCTAGTAAGAGGAAGTTGTAATGGTGTCAAATTTTCGATATCGAGTTTTCACCGGAAATATCCGTTTTGAGGTCCCCAGAGTCCAAAAAAGTGGTTTTTAGCAAATGGTCTGTGTGTCTGTGTGTCTATGTGTCTGTGCGTCTGTGTATGTCTGTGAACAGCATAGCTCAAAAACGAAAAACCGTGGAAAGTTGAAACTTCACATTCCATTTAAGTAACACCATGGGATCTGACACTACGTTATCTGTCACAATTTCTCAACCGAAAGTACCACTTTACTAGTTGGATTTTTTACTTTTTTCCAATTTTCTCAAAAATGGCTCCGACGATTTTCTTTAAACTTTTTAACATCAATCACACATACAAAGAGCTACAACTTTTATTTGAAACATTTCGCCAGGAAAATGCATTAAACGGCACTTTTGGGCGAGGGGTGTGGGTTAGGTTTCCATCTAAAGTGCTATTTCAGTTTATTAGACAATTCTGTCATCTAAATAATGTTAATTAGAATTAAATATGTTGTTGAAATTCTGAGTTTGAAAAAAATCGGATAACCGGAAGTTCGTTTACTTTACCACTTTACTACATGATTTTTATTCACTTTTTCGCAATTCTCTCAAAAATGGCTCCGAAGATTTTTTTGAAACTTTGTATATAAACTAAACATGCAAAGATCTACAACTTTTATTTAAAAAATTTCTCTGTTTTTTTTTTTTTTTTTTAATTAAGACGCATCAACAGCTCCGGTCATTTGCGCCCGGAGCATTCTCAGTGCACAGCCGGCCTCCGGACAGTGTTCTTTCATTACAGAAAACACTGTCCATTACCGGATAGTGAGTTGTAATGGCTCCTAGAAAGAGAAAATCTAAGGGCAGCACGGCTGGATTCGAACCCGGGATCTCAGCGTTACTAATCCAGCGCGCTACCACTGAACTAATCCCTTCCCTTTAAATATAAATCAAAATTGCGTGAAATTTATCAATGAATTATTATATTTCATCCCTAATATTACATCTACAATTTCTCTTACAATGTCAAAAACTTGAATATCATTAATTATTAAAACAATGTGACAATATTACAGCATTACAGAATGATTTGTGGGAGCGTAGTAACATACCCTACTAAAGTTACATTGATTTATGTATACTGTCACATCTACATACTATGTCATGAATAAAAGCATGACAGTCACAAAAAGTATGTTCTTGAAACATTCATATATCTTTTCTTAGTGGTAATCAATTTTTTAGAACTTCTAAATTGATAATCAAATTCGAATTTTTACTAAATGTTCATTTTTTAATCATAATATTAATTGGGAAAACATTAATAAAATCACAGATTAAAGGAAAACAACGTTAGACCCCTCATATAATCAATTTTTTCGGTAAATGTATCTATGATAGCCTAACTAGGGTGCTTAATTAGGTGGAAATCTGAAAAAGATCACAGGCAGAACCTGTCAAAGATATTCTTCAAACTCATAATGTAGACAATAAATCCAATTTTTCAGGCTTCTTCGGGTATTGTGGTGGTTGGTTCCGCAGAGCTGGAAAGCATCAGAGACATTTTCGGTGATAGCCTGCTTCTTTTTTTGTGGTCATCGATCGGTTTCGATGGGCGTTCGCCCATCATCGCGGTGATTTTGTTAGTGTAATAACATAAACTTGCACAGAGCAAAAACAGTTAGTTGATATACTGGATTTTGAAAAGTCTTTGTTATGACGGAACTAGGTTAAGAGGGGTGTTGCTATCAGAATGGGAAAACACATGTTCGGTCCTTTATTGCGAAACAAACGTTCATGTGAATTGAACGTTACATTTAGATTAGAAAACATACTTGTATAATTTTTTCAGTGATATATCTGTAAATGTCTGCATTTGAGCTCGTTTACACTCGTTAATATGTAGGCCTGTAAAAAAGAACCCGTGCGTACATGGCTGACATATGTGAATGTGTGTGAAAGGTGAAATGTGGAATGGACTGCATAATTATAAAATAAACTTGCTTATATAGATTACTTGTTCAACATAGTTATGTATCTATCCCATCTTACGATCATTCAGTCGAATTCTATCATTTCTTATCAGCAACTATTCCATAGTGGCCCACAGCTGACACTTTCGCGTTATTTCGCTCTGTTATAAATTAATAATAAATAGAAATAATAAGATGGTATGGATAAATAATTATCAAAGTAAAATCTCCTTCAAAAAACATAGTTTAAGTTATACACCCCCACTCATTGTTGTTTCCATTTAAAAGGGAACAACGTTACTAAAGGATCGAACATGTGTTTTCCCATTCAGGTGGCAACACCCCTCTTAACCTAGTTCCGTCATAACAAAGACTTTTTAAAATCTAGTATATCAACTATATTTGCTCTGAGCAAGTCTATGTTATTATACTGATTAACAAAAGCATCCTGATGATGGGCGAATGCCCGAAACCGGTCGATGACCACAAAAAGAAGCAGGCTATCACGGAAAATGTCTCTGATTCTGCGGGTATTGTCAAGCAAAACATTTAGATCTTCGAGTTGGGGCTGTGTAAGTGGTTTGTTCTAAACCGAGGATTCGCCCTTATTGTAATAGGCAGTGAGTAAATTTGTAAATGTAATAGATGGAAGGCCGGACTTAATATTCTCTATTAGCTGTTGGGGCGACGAGGTCTTGTCTTGCCCCTCCCCACACACACACACACACACACACACACACATTGCAATGCTGCAAAAGTTGTAGCCATGATTTGCTCTTGAAAACTGTTAATTATGTTTTTTGTCCTTTTTCTCTCCGTTCTCTGAGCAGGGGCAGCCATTTTTTACTGAGACGGAATCCATCATCTCTATTTTAGCAGGTTTCCTCTTATTCAAGTTTTACCCCGTTTTCATACGGTCCGTTCGTAATAACTGTTTACTTTAGCAAAGATTTTGGTATGTCCAAAATAATATTGTAAATGAATGTCTACAAGTGTTAAACATCCCCATTTTCTTATGTTTGATACAATGGGTCGTATTATGACTAACATTTTTTCTATACTATGTTTTTTTATTTTCAATAGCTGCAAGGAATCATATAGACCCAAGTTTTTTGTCATATCATATAGAATCAAAGTTAAAGCAACTTTGGGTTATTTTTTTGTTCGTTTCATGTATAATTCTTATATTTTGCTCCGTCAGAATTTTTCCTGACACGCTTTGCTAACTCAGAATTTTTGTAATGTTTTCCGACACTTCTTGCACATATGGGAGAACCTGATTTTCTATCCCCTTTCTCTAACTCTTCTAGCCCATAAACGAGGAGGCTGGCTGTTTGGCCTTTATTGAAGGGAATTTATTATTTGTCTAATCTCTGTAGCCGCCTTGCTACAACATTTGTCGAAGATAAATTATCTTGCTTGGACATTTTCTGTTGTTCGGCTTATTACATGGCGCGATTGACGAACTTAATGATCAAATCTTTCTTTTGTTTAGGACGGTATTTCCGGTATAAAGGATTTGTACCGAAAAATTTTTCTGTTAGATCCACTGAACCCAAACAATACCAAGTATGGATGGTAACACGGTTAATGACAATTGGACTGCAATCGTTTTGGAACGGGAACATTTAAACTGACGGATCATATTTAGGCGGACGGTCGATTTATCATGAGGGTTTACAGTACATACGCATGTATTTCTGTCAATATCTATAGATGTCTGTAAGTGACCGTAAGAACCTGCTGGTATCTCATATATGTCACATATAGTAAAAGAGAAAAATTACCAAAAACATACATACACATATTTCGCTAAAATTATTTTATTTCGTGTTCAGAGAACCGGAAACATTCAATTTCGGAGGGAAAACCCTATATAGAAAATTTGCCAAGATCGCAATACTTCTTCTTACCGCAATAAGAGAATCTAATAAAATATAAGAAAAATTCGATTAAAATTCTTAAGAATTAATTTCTTAAAAAAAATCTGAGTTTTGTAATTCTTTTTTTTTTTGCAAAATTTTTGAATACTGTTAACTTTTTGAAAAATCTTTTAAAATATTTTTATAAAACATAAAAGTTATATGAAATGTATTAGAGTTAATTTTAAATTGTAAATTTACTATTACAAGAAATAAATAAACTTCATATAATAAAGGACTTTTTACCGACAGAATAACAGAACTAGTTACTAAATATTTTATTTATTTTCTATTTTGTAAAACGCCCTATACTCAATAATTTTTTTTTATAGTTTTTTTTGCAATTTACGAGAAGATATTTTAGATAATTTTTGTTCTTTATTCCTGTTTATGCCACAATCAATAGAAATAATGTAACAGCATTTCATGTAAACATGGTATCCAGTTGAGTTTCCTTCCCCATATTATGTTTCATTCACAACATCCACGGACAAAGGCATTTAGTCAACTTGCTAATACATTATAGTAACTTTCTCGTACTGTATTTAATAAAAGTGTTAAAATTGAAAATTTGAATTTTTTTGAAACTTGAAAATTTTTACTCAATTACCCTAAGATAAATTTGGCGAAAAATGATATATGTATAATGGGATCCGAATGACTAAAGATTCATAGGATCTGAAGAATGAAGAATCAACCTAGGCAGACTAGGGCTACTTAGGCCAGACTAATCTAGAAATTGCGGTGGTTGGTTCCGCAGAGCTGGAAAGCATCCAAGACATTTTCCGTGGTAGTCTGCTTCATTTTGAGGTCATCGACCGGTTTCGGGCATTCGCTTATCTTCAGGATCAATTTGTCAGACATTGCGATTACACAGACTCAGTGGCGGCTCCTGACTTGGATATGTGGGGGTTCAACATTTTTTTTTAATTATCTGTTTTTGTAATTAGTATTAATGATTAAGTTGGGACGCGGGGGACCGGCATTTTTAATCCTAATTCTATCTTCGTAAGTTAAATTATCCGAATTTTTAATTAAATATTCAACACTATTAATTGCTACAGATTGTGACATGATAAATTGAAAACAGAAGGAATGAAAAAATGTTTAAAACTTTATCTAATGTAAAAATAATATTTAGAAATACAATAATATAAATATAGAAAAATATATAAAATATAATTACTTAAAAAAATAAACCAATTCGAATCCAAAAGCTTGATAAAAATATAAAAATTCACACTTTGGCAGAGGCCACATCGCACAAAAAAATAACGAACGGCCGGTACAGTGCAATATCGAATGTGCAACTAACTTCGGATAAGATCGGGTAAGTTCGTTCAACTACAGCTAGCTAGTATTCAACGTTCATCGCGCAAGAATCCCCCACTCTTATTTTAAAAAGTTAATAGGAAACACACGTTTCTACACTAACACAAAGAAATGTTTTTATATATACATATATATAAATATATAGAATTCTCCAGCGCGATACCGAACTGTGAACCCCCAACTTCCAACACTTTATACATCGCCTGATATGTGCATGCACTATACCTACAATCGTACAAAAATGCACAATACATTAAACAACACATTAGAGTGAGCTCCTATACTGATATACGTTCCTATTCGTTTATGTTCGATTCTCCTCGGATTTGACAAACAAATTATTTTTTTCACATCATTCATTCATTCATATACATGGATTTGATTGAAACTATATCAGGATTCAATTTTTATAAGCTATATTCATTCAATTTTTGCTGTGACCAATGTTTGAAAGTAATATAATAAAAATGAAAAATTTTTGAATTGAATTACGAAAAAAAAGGAGAAAAAGTAAAACCTATGATAATTGTACTTTTAATTTTTTTATTTTTTTTTCAATAGCTTGGGGGGTTCAGTCGCGCAATCGCGAATACCAGTAGCCCCCACTGACAGACTTGTACAGAGCGCAAATTCAGTTTATACGTACACTGAAAAGTGTATATAAACTCAGGAAGTGTATAAACTGAATTTGCTCTGTGCAAGTCTGTGTTATCACACCGTCTGACAAAACGCATCCTGACGATGGGCGAACACCCGAAACCGGTCGGTGACCACAAAATGAAGCAGGCTACCACGGAAAATGTCTCTGATAATCTAGAAATCTATAACCTAGAAACTCGGGATCTCCAAAAGGATGTTCAGCATCTAGAACTCAATTGGGCCCATTGTGCACCTTCTACATATATGTTTAGATATAATAATAATAATAGTCTTTATTAGCAAATTTGTTACAATAAAGACTGCCACCTAGTCAGCGACCATCGGGGGAGTCGGTCATTTAATACATGCTCCACAAAAAAGTATATAAAATAAGATATATAACACAGAAGTAAAAAATTAAAGAAAAGTAAGAGAAAAAAATAAATAAATAATAACATAAATAATTAACAGAAATTGTACTTCTATACAAACACAGTTATAGTAGCAAAGAAAATATGTCAAATAAAAGATTTACTTCATAATAGAAAAAAAGTGAAAGATTAAATAACTGAAATGCAAACAACTACTATAAATGTCTAATATGCTACAGAAAAAAAGAAACAAAAAAAAAGGCGAAAAATAAATATACATACTTAAAAAGATCATGAAATTGAATATAAAGACAAATAAAATTGAAACATAAAGTTTAAAATAATGAATAGAAACGGAATGAGATGCGATAAAAAAAGTCTCAAACAATTATATTTTGTAATAGATTGTTTCTATATCTTGTGGCCATTTTACAATAAAATTTACAAGTGCCAACCAGCCATTATCACCGTTTAAGTATTTTATTAAACTATTCTTAGAAAGAACTTGCTGATTAAAATATTTCAATCTAAGATCACTCAGTGCAGAACAAACAGCTATGAAGTGGTAAACATCTTCCACTTGCGATGAATTACATAAGGTACAAACAGAGTTATGTTCACGATGTTGATAGATTTTAAAGTTCAAATTCAATAAACCACTTCTGGCCTTCATTATCCAAACACTGTCTTTCATAATATTGTTGAACACATAACTGCTACAATCTTTTAGCTCGAAGTTCAACTCTTTATAAATTATATTGGATAGTGACTTCTTCTGTGCTCTATCAATAAATTCTACACGGAAATTTTCTTATAAACAGCTATATATTTTTTTTAAATTCGTCTCTCCAGTTAGACATATTTTTATATCCAGCTATGATTATTTTTTGCAGATCAAAATGCCAAAAGATATTTTTTTCTATTAATTCCTTTGTTAATAAATATGGATACCTCTTGCTTGAGAGCTTACAAATTTTTAATATATAATTTAAATGTAGTTTCAGCGTGTAAATAAAGAGGTGCGTTGTGTTTGTTTCCAGCTACAGCAGATAATATGTTGGTGTATAACGAGGCAAATTAAAAACTTTTTTTAAGAAAAACCTTTGTAACCTCTCCACTTCCTCCTCAAACAGATTGCCTCCTCAGACTTGTGCCTCATAACATAATATAGTACGAGAAACGGTATTAAAAACTTTTCTTTTAGCAGGTTACGGGATATCCCTATTTGTCATGAAATAATTCCAAACAGAATTTAGTGCCATTTTCGACTTTTCAAGCTTATTTTGCAGATGTACTTTGAAGGAAGTTGTAGAAGTTAAAATTATTCCCAAGTATTTATATTTATCGGTGACTTCAATTAATTCCTCTCCTATTTTCCATTTTTTCTCTTTTTGAGGGCTTTCCACCATTTCGAAATACTAATATTTGAGATTTAGCTAAGTTAATTTTTAAATTTCACATGTTACAATACTCATGAAATCGATTAATCATATATTGTAGAGTATTTGGTTCGGACGCCAAGAGAACCAGATCGTCCGCATAAGCTAATAACTTAATTCTCGCGTTTTGCACTCTATCATCTCCACAGTCAATTGCCTCTTCTAAATCATTAATAAATAATGAGAAAAGCTCCGGACTCAGGAGGCAGCCTTGCTTAATACCAATGTTCATTTTAAAAGGTTGTGTAATGCCATCTTTACACCATACCGAACAGTCCGTATCAGTGTGTAAATCACTGATAGCTCGAACAAACTTCGTAGAAAGGCCTTGCTGATACAATTTATATATCAGCGCATACCTATCTATAAGGTCAAAGGCAGCCGACAAATTGACGAAAAACGCATATAGCTTACCTCTTTTCACATTAAGTTTAATCTTTATCAACGATATTAAGTTATAATATTATCAATAGTGGAGTATTCCTTACGGAATCCGGCCTGAAATTCCCGAAGTAATTTACAATCTGTTACCCAATTAGTCAGCCTATTTAACAACTACCCAGCGTAAATTTTACCTATGGCATTACCGAAAGAAATTCCCCTGTAATTTTCTGTAACATTAACATTTCCTTTTTTATGCAAAGGAAAGATTATGGCGTTTTTAAAGCATCTCGGGGCTTTTGAGTTTTCAAAAATATTATTGTATACATTTACAAGATATAACAGAAACTTTTCTGGAGCATTTTTGTAAAATTCATAAGAGACCCGGTCAGTTCCGGGAGCCTTATTATTTTTAGAATTACCTAAAACAAGTTTTAGTTCATCTAATGTAAACTCGTTATCTAGATAATCATTCAGAATTAAGGGCTCGGCGTACATGATTCTCTGAGCTTGCAAAGGTGGATTGTATAAAATTTCAAAATGTTTAATCCAATCATTTACATTAATATTATTTCCAGAAATAAATACAGATTTTTTTAAATTACGTGCTACCTCCCAAAAGGATTTAGCATCTTTTAAATTTTTCAGCTGAGAGGCAATTTCAAGAAAATATGCTATTTTTTTATCTTTACAAAGATTTTTATACTCTTGTTTACATTTGACATATAATTCTCTATCTTTCTTCAAGTTAGTTTTCCTGAAACATTTTAAACAATTAAAAGACTATCACTATCAAACCACTTTTGCCTTTTATCACGCTTAAAATTACTATTAAAAAGCGTTCTATGGCTTACATCATTTATAGACTGTATAATATTTTGTACCTGCTGATCGATCTATGGGTTGTTTTAAATTCAGACTTTTTTCTACTTTATTTTCAAGCTTAAACTGATATTTTTCTTTGTTTTGAGAACTCCACATTAACTTGGGCAATAATGGTAGAATGAAATTTCTATTAATAACAACTTTACCTCTCAGAGTTAAAATTATTGGCATATGATCTGAAAACATACAATTGTCAACTTTAAATTCTTCAACGAGAGATAATAATTCAAGAGTTAGAGCACAGAAATCAATCACAGAACTGCCTCTAGGTCCTATAAAAGTATGCTCACCTTCCAAGTCACCCTTTACTCTTCCGTTCAAAATAATTAAGTTAAAATTGTCAAAAAACTCTACTAAATCTCTACCGTTACTATTGACTATTAAATCCTTTGAACTTCTTTTCCTGTTAATATATAACTATTACCTAAGTTTAGTTTACTTGGAGGCCTTTGAGTTTCCCAATTCTATTAAAATCGCCCCTTAATACGAATTTAAGATTGGCTTTTTGCTCAATAAAACTGTAAATATTTGAAAAATGTTTAGATATATATTCATTGCATATGTTCACAATGGATTTCAGAAGGAGAGAAAATGGGTTGTATAGATAAATAAACTAGCAGTATGGGTGAACACTGTATAATAGAAAACTAGCACAAACTACCTGGACATTACATTAAAATATATAAAATGATAGTAAGAGATAAAGAGAAAGGCTGATGATGCGTTGTGACTGCTGTATGAACTCTGCTGCAAGACTGTCGGTAGACTCCCTCCTATGGCTGACACAGCTGTATTTAAACAGTTTCTCCAACTCTACTCTGGCGTAAACTAGTAAGTGAGTCTCTCTCTCTCTCTCTCTCTCTCTCTCTCTGCTCTGATCGCTCTCTTCGGATCATATTACATATTCAATATATTCTATATATATATTTATATATATATCTAGATATATATTTTATTGCATATATTTACAAACACAATGAAGCGTTGAATTATTTATTTGATTTTAAAAGGAAACACAAAAGCAGGATCACTTAATTTATTCAAAAGTCTCAATAGATAATTGAAAATGTTTTTGTCGCGGAAGAGAAAATTTGAGAAAACAAACAAAACTAAGATTAAATCGTTAACATAAGAGAGTCGGAAAACTCTAGCGATTTGGTGTGTATTCTTCAAAAAGGTCGGTTATCTTGTGTGTAGAGGGCAGGGGTAGCGCTTCGTACAGTGTACAACTAGTGGAAGTCCTCCTTTATAACGACTATCAATTGTGATATGGGGTGGGATAAGTTTGTTGGCCCGCATCAAAAGTTAATGGTTGTTGACAATGGGAAATGGGAAATGGGAAATTTTCTACAAAATACACTCAGCCACAAAAAAAAATGGAGCACTTGTATATTTTTCTAAATAAAATACAGCCGAACTATCCGTACAAGAGAATAGTTTTAACAACAGTTTATGACCAGTTTATATCCAGTCAGCAACCTATATCTACTATCTTCTTGTTACTCAGCCAGTCTGTCTCTTTATATTTCTTTCGCTACTTAACTTCTATTTTACTGTAAAGTCCTTGCTGTTTGTGTGTTCTTTTCATTATACAGTGTGTTCAACATAATATCATCTACTTTATTTCTATAAAATCCATTCTCTTCAATTTTCTCTCCTACTCAAAACCTTATATATGGCGCCAATGATCATAGATGTTGACAAGCCAAAATAAAAACTGTTGTGATCATTCTAATTTCAACAAAATATTTCCGATTCGAAAATAATTAAAATGCAGTAGTGTGGAGACATATGGATTGTTTAATTCATGATTTCATCATATATTCTAATTCTATTATTATTTAAGCTATTATTGTTTCAATCATTCTATTTATTATCCTCAAATAATTTTCTTATATAGGGTTTTCTTTTGTAAATTACCTAAATTCTATTTGCCTATTGGACATAATCTCTTTCACAATCAATTAAATTCAATCAAATAAATTTGTTTAAACTGTAGTTAGTGAAACTGATTTTATAAACTAGTTTAGATTAGGGTAGAGTAACTTCCCAGTTGAATGGGTTTTCGGTTTTGGTTCAATGGTAACCTAACTAAATAAACAATGTACTGATCAATTGTTAGTTGGCAAGTCTAAGTAAATAAAGGGTGCAGTGGAAAGATTTCATTGGAACCAGCATCAAAATGATAGAATTTAGTGAATAAGTTCTTAAATAGAATGAGAAGTTGTTATCAATTTGTATTTTTCGCTAGAGGATTCCACTATAAATTGCTTTAATAACCATAAAGTTCGCAATTACCATGAATACTTCTACACATTAAAATTTTTTCAGATAATAAAAATATAAAGGTTTTATATATACGAGTATACTTAGGGAAATTGTCTACAAAAAAGTGGAACACTTATAGTTTTCTATAATAAAAAAATAAATCTGAACTTTTTATTAGCTTTGACATACTTATGTTTATAACTAATATAAATGTTATTTACAATACTTTAATCATAAAAACTTCTAACTTTCTTGGGAATAAAATTTGCAACAGTAAAAATTAATTCAGTGTGCTTTCTAGTGTGGGACAGACTTCGTAAGTTATGATTAATGTTTTTTTTTATTTTCATTATTTTTAACTTTATCGTTAAATTACTTTATTAATAGTTGAATGGTCATATATTTTTAGGATACTGTCAGCGAAATCGCTCTTGCGGAGGAATCTATGGCAGAATTTTAAGAACTTCCGTGTTCTGCGGTTCATCGAGCAATATATAGAAATGGGAGAATACGGTTGGAGTGTTTCTGGAATACCTGGAAGAGATCGTAGAAGGGCCACAACATATCGGGACGGCCGATTTCCTTTTCTTTCAGTTCTACGCAAACGGTTTCTTATAGCTACAGATCTTTGTGGTGACTTATAACAAGTTCAGGGAGTCACCGTGAGTTCTGAAACTGTTTGAAGATTATTGCGTGAAGTAGATGTGACAGCTATGTGACCAGCTTTCAGGCCTAGGAAATGATCATGTAAGAAGTTCGGCATAACCATGCCGGTTGTAGAGTAATGAATGGGGGTGCTGTTCTCTTCATAGATGAATCGCACCTTCTCTTCACAAGGCAGGCGCAGCGTTTAATACATTGTACTACTAACGTAAGTACTCCTTTTTTAATGGCTATCAATTTATTATGGTTTGGAGTGGGATATTTTGGGGGGGGGGCCTATATCAAAAGTTAATTGTCGTTGAAAATGGCGAAATGACTAGTAAGTTGAAGAAATTTTTCTTAGAGGCAGTCATACATTTTGCTCCATTTATCAGGAACATTTTCATGCTAATTTATGATAAAGCCAGACCACATACAATTAGATTAGTCATCCGCTTCTTGGAAGAAGTTGGCTTGTGCGTTCTCCGGACATGAATCCTATAGAAAATGTATGGGATATGCTTAAGAGGCCTCTAACTATTCTGCAGCAGTTTCGCATTGCCCCTCCCCCCCCACAAGAGAATAGGATGCCGTTCAATAAAAAAAAAACATTCAAAACCTGATTGCATCGATGCCCCGCCGTATCCGGGATCCTTAGTATTTCCCTAGGAGGCAATCAGAAATAAGTACCAGAGGGAAATAAAAATTAAAAAAGTTATTAACATTTTGTAATCGTTCAACATATCCGTTCTTTTTCACTTTTTTTTATTTCTTAGATCAATCCCAAATATAAAGTTAATATACAAAATTAACACAAGAAGATAATATTATTTAGCTAACGAATTATATTAAAAATATATTGTTACAGTAAATGTTATTTATTAATGAAAAAACTAATTATACAATAGACAGGAAAAAATAATAGAAGGGCAAACAAAAAACGAAAGATAGAATGAGCTTATCAACAGGAAGAAAACACAATTTGGATCAATAAGAGTACTTTGCTCTTATAAAAAAGAAAAGCCCAGAAGCGCTAGACTGAGTATAAAAAGATGATTTTTTAATTTAATTATATATTTTTATTGAAACAACCATTTGGGGGTGTTCCTTGCCAGAAACTGACGTATCAAGTTTGCGTTCGGCCTACACAACTACACCCACTCAGAATTGACAGAACAAAATTAAACTGTTGTTGAATAAATTTACCCAATGGATTGGTATAAATAATATATTACAGAATTTCAGGCGATTATTGGAAAACATACTCGTATTTTGGATATGTTTTCGTTACTTTTCTTTTTTTTTCTTTTTTAAATATTTTTATTGATTTTTACGTGGGCAAATTGAAAAGTTCCCGGCGTAGTAGTGAAAATGAGTTTTTTTTTTTTTTAATTTTTAAAAATGCATTTAATTCTCAATGTAGTCTCCCATTAGTTGAATACACATTATCCAACGTTTCTCCAAAATAACTGGATTCCGTCCCTGAAGTAACGATACTGGAAGGTCATCAAAGTATCCATTTTGGATATTTGAATAGGGAGGATGTTCCAACAATTCATACTTCAAATTCCTCAATTTTCCCATTGCCCTAGCGCCGTTGTGGGCGTGTGCATTGTCCTAAAGAAAAAGGATTATTTTTTCTGCAAACTTTCTTTCTAATTTTTTCATCTAACTGGTTAAAAAAATGTGCGTAGTATTTCCCAATTAATTGTTTCACCCTCTGGCAGGTAGTCAATTAAAAGAATCTCTTTGGAATCCCAAAAAAACAGATGCAATTTTCTTTGCTTTCTTCGATGCAAAGCTACTGGCTTCTATAAACTGCTTGACTGGGACTGTTGTTTTAACTCAGGTATAAAGTGGTGAATCTACTTTTGATCTATCATAAGAAACCGGCGCAGAAAATTGGTTGGATTCTTCTTTAAATGGCACGAAAATTGCTGAGAAACTCGATTCCTCAATTGTTTGTTATCAGCATTTAACAAATGAGGATCAGAATGATCTGAGAGTGATCATTCTCTCAAACGAAATGGAAAAATAATAGTTTAGTAAAATAATTTTGTGAAAATTAGCTGGTTCGTGTAGTTTAGTGATGGGGATAAAGCCAGGTACCACAATCTAGGTCAATGCAAACCAAGAGACAAAGGGCAAGAAACAGTTAGGGTAAAACAATATAACTCCTCCAGACATACCAGCATTATTTGAAAAGAACGAAAATTAGAAGATATTCCTTCAACAGAGTTTGAGCTATACATTTCACCAGAACATTTCGGGACTGTGCCAGTTATAAGTTAAAACATAAGAGTTTATTCCAACTAGTTCCAGTATACTTATAAGCATAATGCTGTGTTATTGAATAGCATTTTAACATCTTTGAAGAATATATTTGATTTAATCTACCAGTGTTTACTTAATTATTCTTATTACACCTCTCTCTTAAAACTTACAAACACAAGCCCTTTTACTAAACTGCTCACGCCACAAGCTACCACTACAACTACAATAACAGCACCATTTCAATCAGAATTTTGCACAAAGCCTTCTCATATGGAGTTCTTCGTGTAAAATGTGCCGTATCCTTTCTTCTGAGTTGCCTAGAGCCTTAGCTATCTCATACACCTTTAATCGTGGATTATCTAGAACCATATGTGAATTTCTCAATATCTTCTTCGGTGGTTGCAGTTTTTGGCCGTCATTCACGTGGATCATCTTCAATCGATCTAAGACCACGTTTAAACTAATTGCCAATTTCGTTTACTGTTGATAAGGAAGATGGAAACTCCTTATACACTTTCACCAACTTTGGATGAATTCCTGTTGCCGATAAACCATCTAAAACGAAGAATTTTATGACGGAACGGTATTGAAGTTTATTGATTTTGTCAAATACACACAACACGCTTACTTTAAACAGCCGTATAAAACAAACAAAGTGTCTGATCAAATTCACATTTGGTATTTACTTTTGCAACAAACCAACATAACAAAACAGTAATTAATAATGTGTGCTTTGGCTAAAAGGTCGCAAGCATACATATGACCGGTCTACATGAACGAATGCCATCCAGCGATGGCAATCATAATAAACCATCAATTGTTGTGGTTGGTTCCGCAGAGGTGGAAAGCATCAGAGATATTTTCCGCGATAGCCTGCTTGTTTTTGTGGTCATCGACCGGTGTCAGACAGTGTGATAACCATAAACAACTCCATAATGTATCAACTAAATTTGCTATGTGCAAATCTATGTTATCACACTGATGGGCGAACGCCTGAAATTGGTCGATGACCACAAAAAAAAGCAGGCTATCATGGAAAATATCTCTGATAAACCAATAAGGTTGGACAGTTTAACGTTTAATAGTCTAAACTGAAGAATTCCCATTTCGCATTGATTTCTTTGCAGCTTTAATTGTATTGTTTGCTAATATGAAAACATTCAGTGTTTTCATCGTAGAAATGCAGTTTCACAAATAAGCAGTTAAATAACTATTTAACTAATTTTTATACCATAATAGTATTGTGTATTTCAAGTATTTCATGGTATTCCAATAAAATCTGAGTTTATGTATAGATGTTCAAATATTTTTCAGAACTAGATACCTACTTCTGATTTCACCCAAAAGATTTCACAATTTTTACTTCGCAAAATATAAAAGTAGAAGAAATAATATGCAAATTAATAATATAACAATATTTCTACTTCACATCTAGTTATTTATACTATATTCTCAGGTGTTTTTATCACCAATTTTTGAATTTTGTAGGTATTATTGTACAGAGAAGAATTTCAAGTATTTTATTTATTTATTTTTTTTTGTCTTTAATACGATATAATTAATCAAAACAGTCCAAATAAGTCAACAAATTAATTTTAATAACAAAATTTCAATCAAACCAAGCAAAAAAAAAATTCACTTTGACTTTATTTCTATGAGCATCTTCAGTAGAGATAAAAACCATTCATACTAAATCTAATTCAGCCACAAAATGAAAAGTGAAAAGGAAAATTTTCCAATAGAGAATTTAAATGGGATATTCTGAGTGAATGCTTTAGAAAGAAGGATTCTATAATCTCTCTTCTATCTACTTATGGTATTTTACTACTTCTATGTTTAAGCTGGTTATATAAATGGATTATTTTAAACAAAAAGACTAAAGGGTTCTTACGCTCTTGTAAACATATCATTCGTAAAATTACTAGGAATAATTGTTCTACAGAAATAATTGTTGAAATGGGTGAAAGATGAATAAATATATCAAGTGTTTATATTTGCAAGAGAATATTTGCACAATGAAATATGTTATCCTCCTATTAGAGAGTAAATAATTAAGCCTATATCTATATTTAATAAGGTTCAAATAAAATTATTAAACAATTCACAAACATTCGGGAATTATGAACAAAGAAAATTAATTTAAATGAAATGGAAAATAGGGGAATGGAATTCTTAATAATGTTTTGATGTTCGTTATGACTGCTGTTTTTTAGTATTGTTGAAGTAAAAGGATGTTGAGTTTCGGACAAAAGAGAAAAAAAAAATAACTAAAGATAGTCTAAATCATCTTAATAATTAAATTGAATTCCGGGCTATTTGAATTCTATTTCATAGATTTCTATTGTTTGAATGGCGTTGCAAACGTTCTGATGAGTTTCTGGACGGACAACTTTTATGTCTTATCGGCTAATGTGTATTTCAGCAAAAAATTTGTTGAAATTGAATTGTCAGGATATTTCATAAATAAATAAAACAAGATAAGGATTAAGGGATTGTATACAGAGATAGCACTTTTTTTATTTTATTGTAAGGTCTTTGGACACATGTCCAAGATGCTACATGAGTAGAATTTATTTATTCTTAAAGACGCTTGCTTCAGCAACCAACTTGCGTAGTGAGAAGTTACAGACTGTTTAAGGTAGATCTGCTTTGTGGAACTAGTGGATATACCCTGAAAGTCAACTCTAATTCACTGACAAAGAAAAAAAAAATGAATATTTATTCATATATAAGGGCAATTCCAATTTCACATAATAATAAAATAAACAAAAAAATCAATAATAGCACTTACTTGAAGAGAAGAAAGTAATACGGAAAAAAAAACACAGATAAATTGCAGAAAATCTTATGCTAATATATAAAATAACAACATAAATATAAAACATACAATAAATCAAATATATATTATGTGAAAATTAGTCGTGAGTAGATTTTATTTAATACTATGGTACTTAATCTCTAGAGAACTTAGAATTTTCTTTAAATTAGTTTTTGTTATACTGTTTAGGTCAACATCTAAGGAACACTGTTTGCTAGGAACATCATCCTATTGACTGGTAAGTGAAATTTATAGTTAGAGCGTGAGAAGTATTGATAAAATAAACGATTGTTATGGGTCGAAACGGATGGGACATTGAAATTGAAAAAGGATAATAGTAATGAAGAATCTATATTATAATTATTGAGGAGACCATGTAGAAAAAGTAAATCAGCAGTGTTTCTTCGTTCGCCTAGTGGAGCTAGATTTGTAGAAACTTCTTTAGAATATCGACAACGGAAATGAACTAGTTTTAAGAATTTTGTTTGTATTTTCTTAATCATACTAATATTACACGTAGTAATCGTATATGGAGACCCAATATATAATAGGTATGATGAAAGAGAGAAATGATTTGGTTTGAATGAACCAACTAGATATGGCTGAACACTGTATAATGTTAATAGGTGACATTGACCTGCCTGGACTTTACACTAAAATGGTAGAGTATGTATGATAGAGTGGTAAAGGGTAAGGTAAATGACACGTTGTGATTGGCGAGTGAACTCTGTTGTATATGTAACACCTGTCGCTGTATTTATGCAGTTTCTCCCACTCTAGTCCGAGAGAGTGGTCCTGTCATTTTTGTCTCTCCTTCTCTGCTATAGATCCTCTCTTTTTTGGATACTATTACAAAATACAACTAACATATTCAAGTAAAAGATGAACAATGAAACAATAAAGATATATTATTACTGGAACACACATTAATGAAATCACTATTATTATCAAGTGAAAATCACATATTATTATCAATGCTATGGTTAGAGATGATGCAAACAGAAACAATTTATATGTAATGGAAGGAAAGAAAACCTGATGTCACATTCCTGACGTTTATTTATTTATTTATTTTTTAAATCAGAAGCGAAACAATTGTACGACTATTCTTAGTAAAATATTCAGAGAATTGATGAACAATTTTTTTTTAAATACAATAATTTTAACTAAATATTTGGTGTATCAAAATGGCATTGTAGTGGTAAGCGTCTTGCTTGCTCTCAGAACTACCCCAATATAATTTTTTTTTTGTTTATTTGAATAAGAATAAAAACACCTTTCATTCAACAGTGGTACATTTCTGAATGTGAAACACTTATAACACGAATATATAACAAGATTAAAATCGCAAAAATCAGAAAAAAATCTGGTGTGAAACAGTCACACAACTTTCACTTACACCAGTTATCAAAATTGTGATTGATAAATTTTATAGTTAGTACATCAAATTTAATGCAATTCATCGTTGTTATTACAGAGAAAATAGCAAAAACTGAAAAAACAGTTCAGAAAAAGTGCACTTCCGGTTTACAAATTTTCTTGAAACTCATAATTTTGGCAATCTATTTATTTATAATTAATTTTTTTTTTTTTTTTTTTGAATGATAGAATTGTATAATCAACTTAGAGGAAAACAAGACCCTTCCCCACCCATAAAAGCCTCCTTAAGTGACTTTACCCGGAGGAAAGTTTCAAATAAAAGTTGTAGCTCTTTATATATGTATGTTTAGTTAACATACTTAGTTTTTTAAGAAAGCCGTTGGAGCCTTTTAGAGAAAATAGTAGAAAACTAAAAAATACTTTTTAGAATTGTGTTCTTTGGCTCATCCGATTTTCTTCAAGCTCGAAATTTTATCGATAATATATTTAATTCTAACTAATATAATTTAGATGATAGAAATTGTATAGAAAACTGAAATAGCACAATAGAGGAAAGCTTAACCTCACCTCACACCACAAAATAGCCTTAAATGTATTTTCCCGGAGAAATATTTCAAATAAAGGTTATTAACTCATTATTTGTGTTGTTCATATAAATCATTTTTACAGAAAATCGTTGGTGCCATTGTAACCGAATTCTATTTCAATTCCATAATGAGCTGATAGACGGTGCTGGTTGCTACTGGCCCCAGTTACAATGGTTTGGGAAAAAATAATTCATTACCGTTTGACTAGTGATCATTTCTTTACCGCTTACCGCTACTTACCTATGTACTACATAAAACGAGAGAATGAAACACTTTAATCGTAAAGAATTGTCAATGGGGCTGCTCGACAATGTCGAGTTGCTAACACACAGCTTACCAAACAGTCGAACTGACATAAACAAAGAAAGAGGAAACAATACATTATTACACAGATTAAATCATGAAACAGATATAATTCTGTTTTGTTATTGTTTTCCACTTTTCGACAACAGACGTGTGTGCGCAAAGTCTAACTGTAGATTTTGGTGGTTAATGATGGCTAGAGAGTCTATAATAATCTCCTCCGTTAGCCTCGGCAATATATTCGGGTCTATCCCGACCTCGTTCCAGAATTCCACCGTTTTCTTTGGAATAGTCCCCCGAGCACCGAACCATAGACCACGCACTTTATAGTCCCGTTCCCCAAACATATCTCTATACTTCTCGGAGAGATATGTAATACATTTGCTATAAATGGCACGCTTTTCTGTGTCGACCTTATCCCCCTGCTGTGGATCGTTATTTTCATAACGCACCGTCGGATCAATGATGTACCCTAGACTGCTGTCCCTTTTAAAGGCCACTATATCTGCATATCGCGCAGAGCCCTCATCATCAACAGCGTACACTTCCTCAAAGCAGGTATAATCAAGAGCCCTAAGAGACTCTGCGATCGCGTGCTTGACCCTGTGATGCCGCCTAGTCACGAGGAGCATATTGTGTGGACAATTTCCGCGCACATGTGCCGGTGTTTCGTTCTCTCTACCGCATTTGCGGCAGAGGGGTCCAATTTCTCCTGCTGAACTCGTGGCAACTCCGGGAACGCCCTTGAGTGGAGCATAATTTATGTTTAATTTTATCGCGTTGTTTCACTCCGAGCCTGAGAGCACTTACTTGTTGTAGATGTACTTATTAACTTTGGGAGTCTCCCTGAAGTGACAGGCTCCTATCCCTTGCCATTTGCACTTCATCCATTTGTTAAAGGACTCTTCTCTCAGTGACTGGCGAATCCTTTTCACTGGGATATGGTCCCGGATGTCTTCCACCTCAATGCTGAGGCGGTTGACACATCGGCCAACTTCCAACTCAAGGTCAAAAATCCCGTGAAATTGAGGGTCTCGAACTTTACCGAGTTTCTGGGCAATGGACAGCTGTTGCAGTGGTGCCTCCCACTCACACCTAAGCAAACCCAGACCTCTAAACCGCCGAGGTGCATACATCATTGCAGTGGATGCATTCGCTGGAAAACCAACCATAGACTTCACGCATCGTCGTATAACAACAAGTAAGAAATTTTAGTTTAAGATATTTGTCTATAATTACTTTTTTTTGCATCATTATTCAACTTGATTTGCTTTACTTATAATTGCTTTTTTCTGTATAAATAAAGAATTTTACTTTGTTATTGACACATAGTAGAGCCTCATTTCTGCGTCAACCCTTGTATAAAGATAAAGATAAAGTGTAAGGAAAAGATAGAATAGAAACGAACCCGCCCTCTCACCCTGAGTAAGCCGAAAGGTGGTACAATTGCTTGCACATTTCTTTTGTAGATCCGGTTAGTTATACCTTATCGCGGTAGTGTGTAAACTAAGTTTGCTCTGTGCAAGTCTGTGTTGTCACACTGTCTGAAAAACACATCCTGAAGACGGGCGAACGCCCGAAACCGGTCGATGACCACAAAATGAAGCAGAAGGAAATGAAGGAAAATGTCTGTGACGAGTTTTACACTACCTGGCGTCCAACACAAAAGTAAAATATAATAAAATAAAATTTATCTTCCAGAAGGGGATCATACCATTTTTAGAAAATTGCAAAAAAGTGAAAAAAAAAAAAAAAAAATCCAATAAAATGGTAATCCCGATTGAGGAATTTTGACAGATAACCTACTGTCGGATCCCATGGTGATACCTTAACGGAATATCAAAAGTTTGAACTTTCTACGATTTTTTGTTGTTGAGCTATATTGTTCATACATACATAAATACATACCATTTTCTGAAAACCACTTTGGGGGTGGGGGGGGTCAAGGGACCTCAAAACATGTATTTCCGGTGAAAACTCGACATTGAAAATTTTGACACGATTACAATACTTTCTTCTTACTAAGTAGTGAGTGAAAGTAAAAAATATATATTATTACAAATTACACTTCCAATCAGATATTGGGATTTTAATAAAAGAAACTTTCTTGTCCAATCCTACCGTGATCTCTAAATGGAATGAATATCAATTTTTGAACAGCAATTTTTGTTTATGATATATTTTTTCGTTCACATCCTCTCATTCACTCACACTCCACTGTAAAACTTCCGCTAAAAACATGTTTTCTTGCACTCAAGGGACTTCAAAACATGGAAATTTTGACGATTACAAAACTTCGTCACAAGAGGCGGTAAAAAGATTGATTTCTATTTATATTCCCCATAACCTCTAGATTTTAAGCGATTATGGACATTTATTTATAATTTTTCCTTAAATTTTATAATCGTTTATATTGATGGAAGATAATCTAATTACTGTTCTAAATATTTGTTGCTACTATTTAGTAACTATAAAGAAATAGTTTAAATGCATAGAATGAACAATAGTATTATTTATTTATTTATTTTTTTTGCAAGATATTATGAATTTCCTGAAAGTATAAAAAATGAATATCCTATTTTTCCATAATACCTATAATGAAAGTGAACTTAGCGATGAGATGGTAATATAGTTTTATCAAACCGTTGTTTACCGGTCAGCCCTGGGGGCTGTAAAAAAACGATAAGAAAGATTTCTTGATTGAAGATGGAGTTTGACCTTCTTCATACTCTTTAGATACTCAATCCTATTCAACAAAATATTCTTTTACTTTTTCTATTTATCTTTTTCCCTTATATTAAAAAAATAATAATAAAATAAAATATTAAAATAATGAAAAGGATAAATGCATTCATCCAAGAAAAAAAAAAAAAATAATTAAATAAATTTTAATAATCTACTATTAAGATAGCGGAAGTATTGCGATCGATTAACAAAAATCAATCGAAATAAAATTATTTTAACTGTACTTCTATCAGAACTGCAATTATACAAATGAAGAAGCAGAGATAGCAAAGATATATTTGAAAAATTAAAAAAGAAAAATGACAGAGCAAATCCTTTTTCTTCACATTATAAGACCAAATCTATGATTTTGGTATAAAACGACAAGGAAGAATCTGTGGCCCAGTATACACTTTCACAAATAAATTCTAAGGGCGAATTTTGCACTGCTATTCTTTCACGATATGCCAACCACATTACAGTAATTACTCCACTTACAAAAATATTTTGACGACATTCAACAATGGTGTTACAAATGGATAATCAAAATTAACAGTCCAAAATCTACGCACATGACATTCAACACTACATAAAACTATACGCCCAATAGTTTACTTCAACGACACATAGCTCCCGGAGAAACACGCTATCATGGGCTCCACTTAGACTGCAGATTAATTTGGAAACCCCCCCATACAAGAGTTACGACGATTGCTAGACGGAAAACTAAAGTACAACCTCTACGACATGATACTAATCTACAAACTTTAGCCTATATGGCTGTATGCTTGCAAGGTTTGGGATTCTACCAAACCTTCCAATCTGTACATAATACAGACTTTTCAATCTAAACTTCTAAGTTGCATTATTGACGCAACCTACTATGTCCCAAACCTTACACTACAAATTAAGCTTATTATTATTATTATTATTTGTCTGTGGGGAGGAACCAAGCCTTACGCTATCCAAAGCATCACTGGGCTCATACAGCTACCCTAAGAAAAACAACAACAAACCGAGTCTAGACCAAATATCCAGACCCGAGTCTAATCCATCTAAAGTTCACCACAGTCCGTACAAATCGGACAATAACCTTAAGGGGAAATAGCCTAAGCTCTTCCACAAAAATCCTGTTCCGACTAAATGTCCTGAACCTAATTTCTTCACAACTCAGACAATCAAGTTGGATGGGTGTTTCCTCCTCTGTCTCACAGACTCTACAAAATGGATCCGGCATAGTCTCATTACGTAGAGATATCTCCTTAAACCATAATGTCCAGTGAGGGATCCAACCAGATGCCTGAAAGAGATCTGTGAAAGACATAGCAACGTCTCACTAATAGCCCTGCCCGGACACCCGATGAGCATTTTGATCTGCTGGCTACCCAAATTAAGCTTGCCATAGAATATAACAAGGAGAATGAAAAGGAAGTGGTGTAGGTATAACCATCGTAACTAAACGCCCTACAATGCCAGAAGTGCCATCGCTGGATGACTTCTCTTCTCAAGTTCCTCAAGCCATCAGTATGAACAGTAAGCAGTAACAATTATTTTTATTTGATTTAATAGATTTAGCTTGTACACAAATAACAAAAAAAAAAAAGTGAAGACTGAAGTGTAGCGGTTTCGACCTGAAAACTCAGGAATTTTTCTAGGATACAGATTAACGATGGTCGCAAAAATCTGAAAGATCATATTAGTAAAGAATAAAAGAAATATGGATTGATGTTTTTATACCAGATTTTGTACTTTCTTTCATTTCTAGTAAGAGGATGAATTTTTTTTCCTTATTAGGAGATCACAATAAATATTGTATTTCCTTTGAAATTGATTTCCGAAAATTGAAGCAATCGCAAATTGCAATATTTTCTTTTAAACCATGGATCGACCAAAATTTCTTGAACCTCGGCAATTGAAGGAACTACTGCCAACTTTAGCCAGCAAAAAAAACTTTAAAATACTATATAGAAGCTGGGAAATTAGGTATTCAGGAAAAACGCAATGTTACATAGCTTTTTTTCCTTTTAAAAAGCCTATTAGTATGAAATAAACAATTCCAGGGGGGGGAATAATTACTTACTAATAAAATAGTATATAGACAAGCAAATTTCCCAACTTATCTCATACAATGTATTAACAAATGACAGCGTTATAACCGCAGAAACAAAGGCAAGAATAGCGTCAAGGAATAGATGCCTGCTTGCGGTTCTAAAAGTTCTGCGGTTCAAGGACTTATCTCGCAAGGCGAAAATTTTAGCCTTCAAAACTATTAAGAAAGTGAAAAGATTCTCGGGGTTTGGGAAAGAAAAGTTTTACGAAAAAATATTCGGCTCAAGAGTGAAGAGTTAAAGCAGCTATTTGGTGAACCGGATATAGTCGCTCATTTAAATAAAAGGAAGATTAAGATAAATGGTTGGGCTATGTGGAGAGAATGCCTCATAGAAGGCTCCCGAGAAAACTTTTGCATGGAAAGCCAGTAGGATCCAATATACGAGGGCGTCCTCAGCTTCGGTGGTTGGATGATGCAGTGGAAGATCTGCGTCGGGCTGGTGTAAGAAGATGGCTATATTCATCGTTGTTATTACAGAGAAAATAGCAAAAACTGAAAAAACTGTTCAGAAAAAATGCACTTCCGGTTTACTAATTTTCTTGAAACTCATAATTTTGGCAATCTATTTATTTATAATTAATTTTTTTTTTTTTTTGAATGATAGAAATGTATAATCAACTTAGAGGAAAACAAGACCCTTCCCCACCCACAAAAGCCTCCTTAAGTGACTTTACCCGGAGGAAAGTTTCAAATAAAAGTTGTAGCTCTTTATATATGTATGTTTAGTTAACATACTTAGTTTTTTAAGAAAGCGTTGGAGCCTTTTAGAGAAAATAGTAGAAAACTAAAAAAAACTTTTTAGAATTGTGTATTTTGGCTCATCCGATTTTCTTCAAGCTCGACATTTTATCGATAATATATTTAATTCTAACTAATATAATTTAGATGATAGAAATTGTATAGAAAACTGAAATAGCACAATAGAGGAAAGCTTAACCTCACCTCACACCACAAAATAGCCTTAAATGAATTTTCCCGGAGAAATATTTCAAATAAAGGTTATTAACTCATTATTTGTGTTGTTCATATAAATCGTTTTTACAGAAAATCGTTGGTGCCATTGTAACCGAATTCTATTTCAATTCCATAATGAGCTGATAGACGGTGCTGGTTGCTACTGGCCCCAGTTACAATGGTTTGGGAAAAAATAATTCATTACCGTTTGACTAGTGATCATTTCTTTACCGCTTACCGCTACTTACGTATATACTACTTAAAACGAGAGAGTGCAACACTTTATTCGTAAAGAATTGTCAGTGGGGCTGCTCGACAATGTCGAGTTGCTAACACACAGCTTACCAATCAGTCGAACTGACATAAACAAAGAAAGAGGAAACAATACATTATTACACAGATTAAATCATGAAACAGATAATTTTGTTTTGTTATTGTTTTCCACTTTTCGACAACAGACGTGTGTGCGCAAAGTCTAACTGTAGATGTGGTGGTTAATGATGGCTAGAGAGTCTATAATAATCTCCTCCGTTAGCCTCGGCAATATATTCGGGTCTATACCAACCTCGTCCCAGAATTCCACCGTTTTCTTTGGAATAGTCCCCTGAGCACCGAACCATAGACCACGCACTTTATTAGTCCCGTTCCCCAAACTTATCTCTATACTTCTCGGAGAGATATGTAATACATTTGCTATAAATGGCACGCTTTTCTGTGTCGACCTTATCCCCCTGCTGTGGATCGTTATTTTCATAACGCACCGTCGGATCAATGATGTACGCTAGACTGCTGTCCCTTTTAAAGGCCACTATATCTGCATATCGCGCAGAGCCCTCATCATCAACAGCGTACACTTCCTCAAAGCAGGTATAATCAAGAGCCCTAAGAGACTCTGCGATCGCGTGCTTGACCCTGTGATGCCGCCTAGTCACGAGGAGCATATTGTGTGGACAATTTCCGCGCACATGTGCCGGTGTTTCGTTCTCTCTACCGCATTTGCGGCAGAGGGGTCCAATTTCTCCTGCTGAACTCGTGGCAACTCCGGGAACGCCCTTGAGTGGAGCATAATTTATGTTTAATTTTATCGCTTGGTCCACTCCGAGCCTGAGAGCACTTACTTATTGTAGATGTACTTATTAACGTTGGGAGTCTCCCTGAAGTGACAGGATCCTATCCCTTGCCATTTGCACTTCATCCATTCGTTAAAGGACTCTTCTCTCAGTGACTGGCGAATCCTTTTCACTGGGATATGGTCCCGGATGTCCTCCACCTCAATGCTAAGGCGGTTGACACATCGGCCAACTTCCAACTCAAGGTCAAAAATCCCTTGAAATTGAGGGTCTCGAACTTTACCGAGTTTCTGAGCAATGGACAGCTGTTGCATTGGTGCCTCCCACTCACACCTAAGCAAACCCAGACCTCTAAACCGCCGAGGTGCATACATCATTGCAGTGGATGCATTCGCTGGAAGACCAACCATAGACTTCACGCATCGTCGTATAACAACAAGTAAGAAATTTTAGTTTAAGATATTTGTCTATAATTACTTTTTTTTGCATCATTATTCAACTTGATTTGCTTTACTTATAATTGCTTTTTTCTGTATAAATAAAGAATTTTACTTTGTTATTGACACATAGTAGAGCCTCATTTCTGCGTCAACCCTTGTATAAAGATAAAGATAAAGTGTAAGGAAAAGATAGAATAGAAACGAACCCGCTCTCTCACCCTGAGTAAGCCGAAAGGTGGTACAATTACTTGCCCATTTCTTTTGTAGATCCGGTTAGTTATACCTTATCGCGGTAGTGTGTAAACTAAGTTTGCTCTGTGCAAGTCTGTGTGTCACACTGTCTGAAAAACACATCCTGAAGATGGGCGAACGCCCGAAACCGGTCGATGACCACAAAATGAAGCAGGCTACCACGGAAAATGTCTGTGACGAGTTTTACACTGCCTGGCGTCCAACACAAAAGTAAAATATAATAAAATAAAATTTATCTTCCAGAAGGGGATCATACCATTTTTGAGAAAATCGCAAAAAAGAAAAAAAAAAATCCAATAAAATGGTAATCCCGATTGAGGAATTTTGACAGATAACCTACTGTCGGATCCCATGGTGATACCTTAACGGAATATCAAAAGTTTGAACTTTCTACGATTTTTTGTTGTTGAGCTATATTGTTCATACATACATAAATACATACCATTTTCTGAAAACCACTTCAGAAAAGGAGGTCCAGGTCCTACACTGAGGACTGTCGTACCGTTTGGTAAGTAAGTAATTAATAAAATAGTATGTAAACAAGCGAACTTCCCAACTTTATCTCATATAAAGTCTTTGCTTTGACTGCACATCATTATAGCTCACACATTTCGCATAATCGATTTTTTTTTTAACATCGAAAATTTTTTTAGGGAGGTATTTTGATAAAATTTGTGATGAAATGACATTTAAAAGACGTAATGAAATCTTCTCAAATGAGTTCCGAAATTTTACGGCGATGGTCGAACCGATTACTTTCATTAATTTTATATTGTTTGTATTTGTGTAACCAATTTTGAATTCAAACTGAGTGTTTTTTTATTTATTTGTTTGTATTTGCTTCTTGCATTCAGATATGGATGTAATTTAATTCTTTTTTTTTTTTTTTTTTTTTTTTTAGTAATGCTTATTTTTTCAGGTGGGCTTAACGTCCAACTACCAAATTAGGTGTCGTGGACAGGGGCGAAAGCACTTACTTTACTAATAACATTTTTTAAACAAATATAAAATTTAGTTATACGCTGGACTCGAACTGGGGTCCTCCCACTTACAAGTCCATACTCATAACCACTACACCAACACCCGCCCCATTTAATTCATTTATAATTCTGTAATTCAATAAAATAAAAAAATAAACATTTTCAATGGTTGACTTTTTTAGAAAAAAATGGTGTTTTTTTTTGTTGCAAAAATATTTAGCATATAATCTGCCATAACATAAAATATATAATCGTATTTTAAGCATGAAGCAGTCAGCTACATCCAGAGTAAATAGGAAATAAAATAGGTCCACAATTAATCATTTTTTTTTTTTTTTAATTTAAGTCGCGTCAACATCTATGGTCATTTGCGCCCGGAGCTTTCACAGTACACTGCCTGCCTCCGGGCAGTGCTCTCTCGTTACAGACACTGTCCACCACCGGACAGTGAGCTGTCGAAGCTCCTAAGAAAAGAAAATCTAAGGGATAGCAACTGGACTTGAACCCGGGATCTCCGCGTTGCTAATCCAGCACCCTTGAGCTAATCCCTTTGCCTTCCACAATAATTAATAAACAATATTTGAAATCTTTTTCTAATACCCAATATAATAATTACTGTGTTTAATCACAAGTTACTTTAAATAAAATGATAAATTTTCTAAATTTATCATTTTTTTTTTACTAACCCTAAAGAGAAAGTTTTATGGTTAATGCTAATATTAATAAATTGATAATTTCATGAAAACCGTTATTTTTTTGTTATAAGAGGCTAGTGAATTGAGTTAAATAATTAATGGACCGTTGTAACAAAGCTTCCACATTGTTTTTTATCCCATCTATCAGGTAATCTAATAACAATAAAAAAAAATAAAAAAATAAAATAAAAGGTTGATAAAACCTCGTCCTAAATTTCGATTAACTGACAGCAAAGTTAACAACGTGTTTTTAACTCTTTTTACTCATACATAGGCAGAAAGTCGTAGTTAGGGAATGCATGTAAAATTTATAACAGCACCTAATATTTCAAGCTCAACTTTCTATCATTTATTCATTTCGTGTGTGTGTGTGTGTGTGTGTGTGTGTGCGCGCTCTAAACCTTTTTCCTACCGACAGCAATTTAAAATGACTTATCAATTAACTCCTGTCTCTCTTCTGATAATAGTCTTTTATTCCCATTATTGTGTCAAGTTTTTGGATATTAAAGGTTCGAAGTTTTCTTAATAAATCCCTATTTATTAAACTGATGTAATTTATGAAGACAGTTATTAATAAATAAGGTCTCTTTTGTCCTGGAATAACATTGTTGGTAACAGTCTCTTAATGAAGGCATCATCCATTTTTTTTCAGGCGGGCTTAACGTCCAGCTATCAAATTAGTTGTAATGGACGGGAGCGGAAGCACCTGCTTTTACTATTAACATTTTTTAACAAATATAAAATTTACAAGTTATACACAGGACTCAAAGTGGGGATCTCCTAGTTACAAGCCCATGTTTATAACCACTACACCAACACAGCACCATCTATTGTCAAAAGGTATTTATTTCAAAACCAATGATGGTAGGAGATGTTGAGTGAATGGAAAAAAGAAGAATGTATGAGTGGGTAGAATAACCTATCGAACAGTGATGATGGTTACTGATGATGAGATTGAATGGTATAAATTTGGCTTGATGAGTAATGTGGCTAGTCTAACTCTTTCTTGTTCTAACGCTTGATTAGCTAGTATAGATACTTGTTGGATCAACTAGAATCCAACTCTTCAAAGATGTTCTGGTATCTGATATTCATTCATTAAGGATTATCTGGTGACTGATGTTAAGCCCTCATATGGTCGATTTTTTATTCAATTTCTCCAACCACTAAAGACAGCTTCCAGGTTGCTGACAAAATTAAAGCTCATTCGCTAATAAATAGTAATGGACATGTCAGGGAAAGTAAAGTGTAGTTGATGTGCGCTTGGAGGCTTAGTGATGGCACGAAAGCTAATACAACAATTAAATTCAGCTTTTGCGTAACGAACTGAATGGTGATTTGTTTGATTGCACAGACAATAGCATCATCAAAGCTATGTATTGTGCATCTGACATGCCTAAGCAAACAAAGGGCTTGGATGAGCAATAACTCCCCCTTTCCAACAATTTTTATAAAAAAAAGCAAATTCGGAATTTCATCCAATCATCAAAGTCTTTAAACAAGAACAATGTCTTGAAAAATGTATTAATAAGTCTTTAACCAGGGGTGGCGAATCTATGGCAACAACGTTTCTAGTTCAGTTTCCTTTTTTTTTTAATTACAATTTTTTGATGGGACATGAACTGGCAATTTCGTCGCGTTTTCCAGCAAGAACAACGTGAACAACACTAAACTCACTTCTCGAACATCATAGATTACGAATAGCACTGAGGTGATACGATTACTTAAGTTTACTTTAATTAACCTACCATAAATATTTTCTCCTGTTTGTTCCAAAATTTTATAAGACCTACATAAAATTTATATGCAAAGGAACCAAAATATAGCATTTTTTGGGCCAGTTAAATCTTTTCCCAACTAAATCAGACCTTTTATATGTTCAAATAAAAAGCATTTTACATTAAAATTACGTCTTTTTTTTTTAATTCAAATTAGGTCTTTTTCCATCCAAATTAAACCTTTATTAACCAATATAATTTTTATTTCTGTGCAATTATAAACATTTCCCTCAACTTATTTCCATTAAAAAATTTACTTAGCAATTGGCTAAGAAAGTCCTAAATAAGGAAAAAAAGATAATAACTTTGTTCAAATGAAAATTAAATTGATTCAATCATTATTCAAAATGAGATTGTACATTAGTTAAAAACAGGATTAATTTGATTTAAATGTGGTTCAAAATGTTAAACTTAGGTAATAATAGCAACGAATTGGTTCAAAAGAAGATTAGTGTTCAGTATTTAATATAAATTTAAATTTGTCGCCAACAGCGTACAATAATTTCATTTCGGGAAGGGTATTGTACTACCTTGATAATAATGTACTAATCTATTAGGCTGTGTCTTCACAGTAGAGATGGGGTAAACTATGCATTTTCTCCTCTCTCCGTCAGTCGTCATTTTAAGCTCGAAGGATTAAGTCCTTATGCAACACTCTCTTGAATAGATCGCAGGGTAATGGCTATACAATTCATGTCAGTTCGGTTTCCCTTAATTGTAAAAACCCAAGTTTGTCACTTCTGGTTTTTCTGCATAGTGGTAATAAACTGGTCCTGTTGTAGCTTAGCGGCTCGGTTCTCTCGGGTCTGGATATTGTGAAATCAATTGTTATTTCCGGTTGGTATCCTGCCGTGCAGCTTCTGGGAGCCCGTTTAATTATTATCTACTATCATCAGCCAAGTAGAAGTGTATTGATCAAGACTCAAGTGTTAGAGGCACATAAGAATTATTTCCTTATTCCAATTTTTTCCTCTCCCCCTTTCCCCGATATGGGCTAAAGACGCATGGATCTTCCAACCTGGCAACCAGGATTCTGCGATTTAATAAGCCCCATTTCTTTGGCTTATTGAGAGTGATAATAAATAATATTCGCTACGTATTTTAAATTTAATTTATAGATTCATTTTTCCTATACGTTTATTATTTTAATTTCCCATTGTGTTCAACCATACATTATATTATATAACTTAATTTGGTAGTTGGACTTTAAGCCCGCCTAAAAAATAGGCATTACTTTATTTTACTTTACTTATTATATTATACGAGTATACAGTCCACTCAGATTTTCTCTCAATATACATTTTTTATTGTGGTGGTTGGTTCGGCAGAGCTGGAAAGCATCAGAGACATTTTCCGTGTTAGTCTGCTTCAGGATCGTTCGCGCATGTTCAGGATGCGTTTTTTCCTCAGTTTTTTCATCGTTTTTTCATCTTCAGATGGGCGAACGCCCGAAACCGGTCGATAACCACAAAATGAAGCAGGCTACCACGGAAAATGTCTCTGATATATTTTTTATTTTTCCTGTAATTATTTATACAATTAGTTTGATACAATTTTGGTTCAAGTGTTCAAATGAGGTAATAAATTGGCTCAGTGAAGAATAACGTAATAACGTGTAATAAAGTGATCCAAAAGTGGCCTCCTTTATGGTTCAAAAAAAAGATCATAGTAGTTCAGAAAAGTAATTTGACTGACAAGTGGTTCACAATGTTGAGCATGATGTAATAAAAAGCATTAAATTATTTCAAAAGAGGATTGATTGAACTTCATATTGGTTAGAAAAGTTCAAAAATAAGATATAGATTGATATAGAAACAGATAAATTTGACTGGAATGAAACTCAAAATGTTCAATACGCAGTAACAAAAGACAATGGATTGGTATAACAATTATTAATTGGAATTTATTGTGGTTCAAAATGAGGTCAGAAAAGGATAAATTTCCAAAGTGATTCTCAATGTTCAAAAGGAATTAAAAAAAACAAATTGTTCAAATAAGTATAAAAAAATATGGATGGGTCCGCAATGCTGGATAACATCTGGTATTTTATCCGTCGTAGCATGCATATTTATAGTTTTCCTGACCGGTTGCGGATTTTCGTCCATCGTCAGAGAAAAATTCACCAAGTTCGTGTAGAGAGTTCAGTTCAACTAAATGTTTCTGTTGCACTCATACTTGTTGGTTGTATACATATATGTGGGGAGGTTATAAGGTTATGTTACTATGTGTTTGTTTAAATTACTATGTATTATAGTCATTATACGTACTATAGTTATTTACTATGTATTGTATAACCTCCACTCATATTTACAACCAACAAGTGTGAGTGTAACAGAAGCATTAAGTTGAAGTGAACTCGCTACACAAACTTGGTGAATTTACTCTGACGATGGACAGAAATCCGAAACCGGACAGGAAAACTATAAATATGCATGCTAAGACGGATAAAATACCAGAAGTATAAAAATGTTCTTTAATGACGTTACAAATTAATAATAAAAAAATTGATTTGAATAAAATGAGCTGAAAAAAATGTGACGAAAGCTTGAGTTACTGGCAGGAGTGAAGAAACATGCATTTCATAATTAATGTTAAGTTTAAAAGTTAAGTTTAAATAAGAAATTTGCCTCCTCTTAAGTAACCTATTAAGTTCGTTCCAAAAAATACAGTTAATGATTATTTTTCTGAATGAAATGTTTTCTAAATAAGCTTTTGCTAAATTAAAGAGTTACATAAATAGAATAATAAGTTGGAAGACTTTATCACCCGGAGGGGATGGGGTGGTGACTATGAATAGCTTCACTTTTAAATAGCCACAGTTTCACTTGCCGCAGTCTTTTTTAATAGCAGCAATAGCAATTAAAATTTTCCTAGTTATAGTATTATTTTGTCTATAAAGGATGAAAATAACGGCTAAAAATTTAATGTAAAACTGCAATACTAAAAACAACTTTCTTTGATTTTCTTCTTTGTTCAAACAAATTTTCCTATATCTTTTGATTATATATTATTATTTTATGTACAAATTCTGACATCTAAGTGTGCCATATTGGATCTTTAAGGTGGCAAAAGTTTTGTTTTTAAAGCCTCTTCATGTATAGAATTTCTGAAGGAATTGAGGTTTAGTGAGAGAGCAACGTATGATTAGTCACACCACTCTAGCTAAGCGATTTCTGGATTTAGAGTAACACTCTTCAATTTTGACTTTTTGAACATAATGGATAAACACGTCTCTGTTGAAGAAATTCACCACAACAAGCATTGGCAGTTTTATGTTGATGGCGCCAGCCGCTTCAGCGCTGCAGTTCTCTGACGAGGCACTTTAGGTCTCAAGCTGCTTTATCTAAATCCATACCAAGTTAACACAAGTTACAAACAAAAATCGTAAATAAGCTTGGCTATTTCAGAGCGTAAATCACTTGAAACCAGCAATTAATAATCAACTCTCAAGAAGCAAAATTAAAAATCACTCTCAAGAAAGGACACAAGTCATTCTGGGAACAAGCATTCATGAAATTTCAAATAATCGTAAAGAGCTATAATACACGTTCAACAGAATTGCAAGAAACAATAATTTCCATGAAGTAATCAATTGTCTTCATTCAGTTCTCTATCAAAAACCCTTTTATAGCCAGAGAGTTATCTTCAAGCTAGCTATTCACTGTTAGAATTGCAACGTGTCCCAACTAGCTACACACTGGCGTCTTCGCTCCGGTCACTTAATTCTATTCTATACGCTAGTTACGTTAAAGTATAATATTGTGAATTAAGGGTCATTAGAGTGATATTATTAAATATCAACCATTTCCTGCCGCGACTGCATTATTCTGAGCACCATTTTTTTTGAGAGAGGGGCCAATGCACTACAATCTTGTATCCACGATTTATTGTGCTATGCCCCCTGGGTGCCGCAGGCTGCCCACAACACCCAAACAGATGTACTAGGCGAACATCGAACATCGTTTCTACAACACAACCATGAGGTTAAGATCCCCAAGGAATTTTAATAACCTCACGGGCTCTAGGGAGGGTATATTCCCCTCCTCCATCTGATAACTACCCAGGTTCTTAATCTTCTCTGAATGGGAGCCTCGCAGTCCGTTAGGAGGTACAATGGAGTTTTCTCCACCTTCCCACAGAATCTGCACGTGCTGTCACTTTCCAAATCCAGCTTCGTCAGATGTCCTCCGTGGGGAAACTCGTAAGAACGTGGAGTTTGTTCTTAACCAATCTCCCTTGGTTATAATTTCCCAGCAGATCTTGGCCTGTCGCAGTCCGGGGAGGGAGTTCCAGAGTTGAGAGTTCCTTGCCTGAGGAGGTTGTTTTTATAGCCTCTGGCATTGAAAAAGGAGGAGGCTCTTTCCTAAATTCTTCCAAGAAAAAACTGGTCACTGACCCCACAGAAAGGTTCAGGCGCTAGAAGCGGGGTTGCAGCACCTAGGATCTTTGCCAGAGCGCCGGCCATCTCATCCCCTTCAATGCCAGAGCATGCCTTGGCATCCACCAATGGGTTTCTTACCACCATACCTAGTCCATTACAAAACATTGTTACTGTAGATCAGCAAATGTCTAAAACGATATTGTCAGAAGCAGTTAGTGTTATTTTCATAAAAATAATGTCCTGTAAATATGGTTTTACAATATCTAAAGCAAAGACAGGAGTATGTCCATTATGTAGAAGCAATCACCCTTTAAAAATGATATATAGAACTTGGTGGATACATATCATAGTTCCGGACTTGAAACTCTTAGATATGACACTTGGTCGCAAACTTATAATTGGGATTTACATATAATTAAATAAATAAAAAGAAGTGAAAAGACACAATATCCACAGAATACAAATATCATTTGGCAAACAGGTCCAAATAGTATCACCTTGCTTTTTTACAGTGGTTGTATAAGATCAATGATAGGTTATAGATTTTATTGCGTGGAGGTGCGGGTGGGAGGAATTTAGTAAACGTATATTGACGCGAATAAATTTGATCCAGCACAGACATCATGTTCATTTAATTTCTTTAACAAAGGTAATAAGATAAAAGAATCGAACAAAAAATTAAAAAATAATATTATAATTTAGAATATTTTTTGAGAAATCATTTATTTTGTTTTTAAACAAATGTAGTGATTTTTATATAGTAAAAGAATCTATATTTCCAAGGAAACATTTGTGGGAATAATTAGCATTCTATTTGGTATGCTAATTAGATGGAATTCATTAACATAATGAGATACAATAACTTTACTTTTGTCGATTTTATAATTAAATATATAATTATTTCTTCTAATTTTTTTTTTTTTTATTATTAAATTTTTTGGTATCTAAATGTCCAATTTTATGTTTCGCAGCATTTTTCATTGACGAATAGATAGATATATGTCTGATTCAAATCAAACAGTGTTGCATTGTAATTTATTTCTTCTTCAGGTTGAGAATGCTGCCCGTAAAAGTTAAAAATTGTACTTTTGTCTGTATGTTCAGATACTGTTGAGTGAAAATGTTTGCAAATATGTGCCAATTTTTTGAAATTGGATTTTTTTTTTTACCAGAAATAGAGATATTTTGAGTTTGAAGTGCCTTGACAATGTAAAAAAAATATTAGCGTATCATTATCATTGCGTGTATTATGGGTGCTACAACATTAGCTTCCTACTAAATTGTTATTCATTACAATTTAGTTTGATCTCTATTCTTGAAATATTTTTTGAAAATTTAATAAAATTTCAATTCCCCCCCCCCCAAAATTGTCGCATAGAAATGAGAGAATTACATTGATAGGATGATGTCCTATGAATTTCCACAACACATTTCTTTAACTTTTACTTTTATTTTTCTTCAGGTTTTTTTTTTATTTTTATGAATATTCCTAGAAAAATGTTTATATTTCTGTCACAGATTCATCAGCGAAGAAACATTCTTCAAAATCCGTTTCTCTCTCCACCTCCCCCGAAAATGTATTAGTGATTGGGTTTATGTAGGTGTACTTAACAACATACACAGTTTAAAGAAAATCTGTTTGTAGCCATAATCGAGAAAATCCTTCCACACCCCCCCCCCCAATCTATTTTGTAATGACGCAATTTTACGGTTGAACAATATTCTACGAATTCCGATTAACCGGATTCTAGTAATATTTGTCTAAACTTTAACGCTATAAACGTGTAGAAATTTATAATATAATGTTATGACTCTCCAGGAAAAATGAATAAATAAATAACGTTGCACTTTTCCAGAACTTCCAAAAAAACCAACAAAATTTCTTGTTAAATGTTCCAAATATCAATCTATCTAACTATTGATGTTGTATAGTTGAAAATTTCAAATAAAAAGAAAAACAAAAATCTGATGTGAAACACTCACACAACTTTCTCTTCACTCCAGTTCTCAAAATTATAATTGACAAATTTTATAGTTTGTGTAGTTCATGGTTTGTGTACCAAATTTAATGAAATTCGTCGAAAACGAAAAAAAAAAAAAACTGTTCAGTAAAAGCGCACTTCCGTTTTACTAATTTCCTTGAAACTTGGAATTTTAGCCATCTATTTATTTCTAATTATTTTTGTTTGGATGATAGAATTGTATAATCAACTATGATAGCAATTTAGAGAAAAACATAACCCACTCCCCACCCCCCGAAAGTGCCCTTAAATGAATTTACCCAGAGAAATGTTTCAAATAAAAGTTGTAGCTCTTTGTATGTGTAGTTGATATACCAAATTTAAAGAAAATCGTCGCAGCCATTTTTGAGAAAAAATAAAAAAAATAAAAAAAAAAACAAAAAACTAACTAGTAAAGTGGTACTTACGATTGAGGAATTCTGTCAGATAACGTATAGTTAGATCCCATGGTGATACCTAAACGGAATATCAAGTTACAACTTTCTGCGGTTTTTCGTTTTTGAGCTATGCTGTTCTCATACATACATACACACACACACCATTTGCTAAAAACCACTTTTTTGGACTCAGGGGACGGATATTTCCGTTGATAACTCGATATCGAAAATTTGTCACGATTATACTAATTCCTCTTACTAGGAGTAAGAGAAAGTAAAAATTAAAATATAAACAATTTTTAATTACAGAATTAAATTGGAATAAAGTAACCTTTATTTTTGTTATTATTATATAATTTTTTTTTTACACAGAATGAGAAAACGAGGCATGTGTTGGTCTAGTGGTTATGAGCATGGACTTGTAAGTGGTAGAACTTCCAGTTCAAGTCCTGCTTATAACTGCTAAACTTTATGTTTATTGAAAAAATAATGTTATCAGTAAAGTAGGTGCTTCCGCCCCAAATCAACTTTGAGAAAAACGCAAAAAAGTAAAGTGGAACTTCCGATTGAGACGCTCCATCCTTTTGGATGTTAAGACCGCCTGAAAAAATATAAGCATTTTTAGAATGAGCAAATTTTTATATTAAGACAATTCCTGGGAGACAGATTTCCATGTGGGAAATGTATACATTTATATACTAGTGTAACGCAGCCAGTGGTGCCATCTAGGAGAGAAGGCAGGTACCTAAGGTTCTCCTTAAAACTAGTTGCAGTAGCTAGTCTAGAGGGAAAAACGTTACATTTGGTGTTAGAAGTGGGATAAAATCTCTAAACAGGTAACAGTTTAGTATCAGTTTTGTTGTAAAATGGAGGAACTGATGAAATGAATGAAATAAAAGACGAAATGAGGAAGAGCCGAGAGAACGCGAAAAGGGACCAGGACGAAATGAAAGAGATGAAAGATGAAATGAAAGACAAAATAAGGAAGAACCGGGATGAAATGAACGAAATAAAGGGGGCCAGGATGAAATAAAAGACAAAATAGAGAGGGTACAGGATGAAATGAAAGCAGAAATAAAAAGGGAGATAAATAAGATCCAAGAAGGAATGAAGAATGACATAGACAAGGTCCAAGAAGAACTAGACCAGGTCCAAGAAGAAATGAAAAAGGCCCAAGAGGAGTTAAAAGCCGAAATGGAGAGGAAGATAGGCGAGATAGAGCAGTACGTAAGACGCCGATTGGAGAGCACGAAGACTGGCTTGCCCAAGGTTGGCGTTGGAGCCACTCCAGCGGCAGACATACAGGAAAATGAAGGACCCCGAGTGGCGTTCAGAGCTCATGCGCAAATTAAGCCGCCAACCTATGACGGAGCATCATCGTGTGCAAACTATTTGCTACAATTTAATGCTGCCGCTTCCGCAAATAGATGGAGCGAAAAAGAGAAAGCAACCTCAGTGATTATCTCGCTGCGGGGCGAAGCGCTGGACATCCTCCAGAGCATTCCGGAGGATCACCAAGGAGATTTTGCCCATTTGAGCGAACACATGGAAAGAAGGTTCGGCGACAAGCATATGCAGGAGCTGTACAGGACGCAGTTCAAAACACGGCGCCATCACCACGGAGAAACACTCCAACAATTTAATGCCGACATCTCCCGCTTGGTAAGAATGGCGTTCCCCGGCCTGGATGACAATCTTTTAGAGGGATTTGCCTTCGCCGAGGCCTGAAGGACCCCGAATCGAAACAGGCTATCAAGTTGGGCAGATCAAGGACGATCGGGGAGGCGCTGGCAAGAGCTTTAGAATTTGAGGCTATAAAAAAGAGCATCCAGAAGGAACCAGTTCGGGTAAGGCAGACTTATGTGAAGCCATCTGTCGCTCGAAGTTCTAGTAAAGTGAAGCGGAACATTGAAGACATTGCTGAGCGGTTCGTGGAGTGTCTTTTAAGAGAGAGTACAAACGCCTTCCTTGCAAGAAACAGCAAAAGGGCGAAGATAGTCAGGAAAAACTACGAGGAGCTGGCTTTGAGGGGCGGAAGCCGGCTCTTCTCTCTTATGCCCTAGCACAGTTAAAGGCTTCACGGCTAAAATGCGACGACAATGGCCTATTACTGGACGGAAAGGTTGCGGGTAAAGCCTGCCAGATGTCCTAGACACCGGAGCCACCCACACTATCGTCAGGAAAAATTTTGATGCTCACAGATTGAGAAAAGAAAAAGGTGAAGATGTTTTTGATGCATCGAAACATAAGGAAAATGAAAGGAAAAATGAAGAAACATACGATCGCATTAAGTTAAAAGATGATACGTACAATCGATTTAAGGATTACATTAGGAAAACAAAATCGGATAATTTTGGTGAAAGGCAAAAGGATGGTGAAAAGGAACTAAGGAAAGAAAGAGAGCACTAGGATATGCAACCATTAAAGGAGTGCTCGGAAGAGAGATTGCAGGAATACCAATTCAAGATCATCCACCGGAAGGGAAGATTCCATGGCAATGCTGACGCTTTTTCAAGACGGCCTTGCAATACGGATTGCAAGCACTGTAGCAAGATAGAACTCAAGGAGCAGGGACAATGCAAAAGAACCACTGTCTTACCACTAGAAGAATGGAGCCCTGAAGTGATTAAGGAAGAACAATTTAAATCGGACCTGTGCTCAAGTTTAAAGAAGACGGGTCTTGATCGGACTGGAAAGACATTGCACCTAGCAGTCGTGATGTGAAATGCTACTGCGCACAATGATTGCAACGGATGCTTACCGTTAAAGATGGCGTATCGCTGCGGATCTGGGAAAGCGCAGATGGCAAAGACAAAAGGAATCAGGTAATTGTACCTGCATCGAAGAGAGAAGAAGTGTTAGCGGAAATGCACGGAGGCATTACTGGCGGCCATTTCGGAGTAAAGAAGACATTGGAAAAGTTGAGGCAGCGGTTCTATTGGGTAGGCTACAACCAGGATGTTGAAGATTGGTGCCAGCGATGCACGGAATGTGTATCAAGCAAGGGACCCAGAAGTAGATCCCGTGGCGCTATGAGGCAGTACAATGTTGGAGCACCATTCGAAAGAATAGCTATCGATATAGCCGGCCCCTTCCCAAAATCTAAAAGGGAAAATCGCTATATAATCGCTAGGGTTGCGGCGGACTACTTTAAGTGGTCGGACGGTGGCGTATGCTTTGCCAACCCAGGACGCATCAGCTTGGCCGAAGCTCTGTTCAGCCGTTTCGGGATTCTGCTGGAATTAGTCTGATCAAGGGAGAAACTTTGAGTCACAGGTGTTCAAGGCAGTCTGCGAGATTCTTAGCATCAGGAAGACGAGGACAACGCCGCTTCACCCTCAGTCTGATGGCATGGTGGAGCGATTTATCAAGACCCTAGGAAGCCATTTAAGGCTTTTGGTGAATGAACGCCAGGACGACTGAGACGAACACATACCTCTAATAATGATGGCGTACCGTTCGGCTGTCCACGAGACCATGGGCCGCACACCAACCAGCGTTGTGCTTGGAAGAGAACATCGGCTACCCAGTGACCTTTTATCTGGCAGTCCAGAAGAGGAGGAAACGGACGTGGACAAATATGCAGAAGAGCTTCGCCGCAGATAAGAACCATCCATGGAAAGGTGCGCGACAAGATGGTGTTAGAAAGTGACCGGATGAAAACGCGGTACGATCTAAGGATCAGCGGAAGGACCTTCCAGGAAGGCGAAAAAGTATGCTGTATAATCCGGTACGGAAGAAGGGAAGGTCCCCAAAACTTCAAAACGATTGGGAAGGACCTTACACAATCATCTCAAGGCTCAACGACCTGATGTACCGAATCTAACGGACACCCAGATCCAAAATGAAGGTCATACATCTGGACCGGTTACTGTCTTACGTCACCAGTGATGTTTCTGTTCGGGACGAAACAGATCTGAGATGGGAGCAGTGTAACGCAGCCAGTGCCACGTAGGAGACAAGGCAGTTACCTAAGGTTCTCCTAGTGGCCGCTGGGAAGCGCTGGCGTTTCCTGTAGAGGACGCTGGAGTTCTCTATAGAGGAATCGAGGAAGTTCTAGAAGATTCCCTACCGGTATAAATAGTGGGACCACAGAGAGTTGAAAGAGTTTTCCAGTTACAAACGAAGTCACTAGTTTGTCAAAAGTGTATAAAAAGTGAACAAAGTGAACTTTTGAGTTTTAAACTGTGAAGTAATTATTATTAATTGATGTATTTTGTAATTTATTGTGTATAACAATAAATTGGTGTTTTCTTTATTGAAGTTTAGAGTATTTTATCTATACGAACCCACTTAAAACTAGTTGCAGTAGCTAGTCTAGAGGGAAAAACGTTACACTATATTGTAAATTATTCTTGATGTAAATATAGCAGTCTATCTATCTCCATCTATCTATATCTACCTTATTTAGGCATGCATAAAATTACATTTAAATAGCCATTTATAACTGTGGTAATGAAATCTTGTAGCATACTATAGTGTCATTAAGCCCGAAATCATTAAATTAATTTTTAGTTTCATTACTAAAACTCGTTCCTTAAAAATATAACTAGATTTAAGATGCTGGCAGAGCCTGCCTTAATCATGAATTTCAATGGAAAAATTTTCTCTGCCCTTCTTTACTGAAAAGTGAGTGTTATTGTAACTACATAGATGTTATTTCGTTCAGTTTTGAGAAAATAAGATAAATTACCCATTGTTATGATCGACTTGCGGATAGATTATGTTTTTACAAACGCAGGAAAGGTTGACAATTCATAAATGATGTCCCCTGAACAATCAAATTTGCTAAATCGTTCCCTACTAAGAAGCCGTTCTAGGGCTGAACTTTTTTAGATAACCAAGAATATCATTCAGAATTGTGCCATTACAAAATATTTATTTACAAACAAAAAAAAAATATGACTAAATCCATTAAATGACAAATCCTAGGAGAACTACTTGCGGCAGGAAGAAATTAAGGCCAGGGCCTTTTCGACCCTACGGTTGAGTAGCATTGCTTAATTTTATTTACATAGATTCCTGTACAATGGTAGCTCTAGCTAATTGTTTTTAAAACGAAATGATGTTGTGCTCGCTTTTGATTTAAAATTCAAATAGTAGAAACCACGCAATGCAGATCCAAATGTAATTGTGGAAACCTTTACAGGAATAACCTTTTTAACCTCAGGCAAAATTTGCATTATCAAATATACTTTAATACGGAAGCTCGTTTGAAATATTGTAGAACTGACCCTTCTAGTATTAAATAAATTAAATTTATAATGAAATATAATTGTAATAATTAAAAAACTTTATGTAAGTTTCATTGATTAGTTATTTTTTTTTATTTTGCCTATTTTAATAAAATTAGTTTTTTTTTTTTTTTTTACTATTATTATTGAATAATTATATCTGCAATTTTTTGTTGATCATAAGAATAATTATGTTCTTTTCGAAAACTTGGGCCAATTGATAAGACTGGTTTGTTTCAAAACCAAAATATTTCCACAGAATTTCATCAGGGCTTTGAGAACTGAATTAATTATTGCACTATTAATGAACTGCACTGTTATGGGATATGTAGATAAATAAGTCTTCATTGAGAAATTTACAGATTATATCTTAACATTACATTCACTATTAAGACTGACTCAATGGCTTCTCTCAGCCAATGTCTGTGGAGTCTTATGAAGTAAGTGTAACGATACACAACTATACTACAGTACAACTATATATCGTATACATATCCATAATATGAATATATTATGCGAATAAGAAAAAATAAGATAACGATAATAATGAATATTTTCAAAAATAAATATAATGTGAAAATCACTTTTGTACTTGGATATTGTTCGGTACTCAATATAAATTTAAATTTGCCGTCAAAGGCGTACAATAATTTAATTTTGGAGTGGTATATTGTACTACATTGATAATAATTTACTAATCTATTAGGCCGTGTCTTAAGTGTAGAGTGGGGGTGACCTATGCATTTTCTCCTCTCTTAATTAGTCGCCATTTTAAGCTCGAAGGAGTAAGTCCTTATGCAACACTCCTTTGAATAGGTCGCAGTGTAATTCCTATACAGTTCTTGCCAGTTTGGTTGTGCCAGTTAGTATTGTGAAAACCCAAGTTTCTTACTCCTGGTTTTCTTGGGTAGTGTTAATAAACTGGTGTTTGGTCGAATGAGCGGCACCGGTTCTCCTGGCCTGCTAAAGCTTATTGTGAAATCACATCGTTGTCAGTTCCGGTTGGTTGTCATTGCCGTGCAGCTTCTGGGAGCCAATTATTATTTAGAACCATCAGTGTATGGAGCAAGACTTAAGATTTACAGGTACATAAGATTTATTCCCTTATTCCTATTTCTCCTCTCCCCTTGTCCCGATACCTGGGCTACGGACTCATGGGTCTTCCAACACTGGCAACAAGGGTTCTGCGTTTCAAGGTAAGCGCCATTCTTTTGGCTTATTGAAAGTGATAATAAATAATATTTGCTACCCACTTGTTACTTTAATTCATGTATTCATTTTTGTCCATATAATTATAAGTTTTTAATTTTCCATGTTGCTCTTACCCATTTACATTACATTATATATGGAGTCCACTCAATATTTTCACTCTCCAATGTATATTTGTGCTGTTTTCTATTTAACTGTATCCACCCAAGTTGTCTCACTTCAAATTATATTATTAATTATCATTCCGGTATTAACAGTACCTACCAGAGGTTGAGATAATAGGGTGTCAAAAGAGCTCACCTTTTATTTTTTATTTCCTGTTAAACAGATGTATTTAATACATTTTTTTAATTTGCTAATAATTAGGTAATAATTTGGTTCTATGTTCATAGGCATATGTACAGTATCATGATAATAGTGACCAGTCCTTTCCATTTAATAGTTCTAACATGTATAGCTTCTTATCTATGTTAATATTTTTAAATAAATGTAATCTTAAATCTTAATATTTGGGACAGACAAGAAAGAAGTGATGCACACTCCAAACAGGATAAACACAGCAATCATCACTGTTATATTATACGGATTATAACTTATAATGCAGCCATTCGTCTCTTAATTTTATTAATCATACACATATTGGAAAGTGACAGATTGCTGTACAAGTAATTATTTTCAACCAAATTATAAATTCAGCTCTCTACGTAACAAATTGTTATATGAAAATTTAATTTCATTCATATATTTCAGAATGTACTGCTCAATTTAATACTTTTCTGTAATTGAATTGAATTGAATTTGGTTCCATTACTGAAAACCGGGAATATTTAATTGATCATCCTACAACTATAGTTTGAAATGTAATTATTACATTCACGAAACCAGAACAAATTTGCTTTTTATAATTTAAAATGCAAAGTTTTTTTTGGCAATCTAGAATTCGGCATGTATACACTATTAAAAGCTTTATTTTGTTTCATAGCACACAGTATTTTTTTTTTTATTCTATTAATTCATTCCAAACAGAATTTATTCTAAATTTCGATTTTTTTAATTTTTTTCATAATGATTTTTTATATATAAAGGATAATTTTGGATTAACTAAAATAATTAAATATTTATTTTTGTTACGAATTTCTATTTCCTCATTATTTGTAAAGCCATTTTTCTTTAGCTATTATATTATAGATTTATGATGTTAAATTGTAATAATTGTTAAGATATTTAATCCTCACTGGCTCCATTGTTGTCGTGGTTGGTTTTGCAAAGCTGAAAAGCATCAGAGACATTTTCCGTGATAGCCTGCTTCTTTTTGTGGTCATTGACAGGTTTTGGGCGTTCGCCTATCTTCAGAATGCGTTTGTCAAATAGTGTGATAACACAGACTTGCACAGAGCAAATTCAGTTTACACACTGACTTGGTTTTTAAATGTATTTAAAAACTAAACTCTAAACTCAGCTAAGGATCTTATCAATTAATACAATTCAACATCAAAAATCTATAATATAAAAGCCAACATTCATTTTAACAACAACCATTTTTCATTCTTTGAACTTTCTTTCCTACATTACTGAATACTGTAAGTTTTGATATTTGAGATTTAGTTTTAAATTCCAGATAATTACATTTTATGTTTATATTATATTACTAGCTAACCCGACCACGCTTCGGTATGGCTCAGTCTGATTTTTAGGCTTAACCATGCGTGATTTTGATAATTTGTTTCGACGCTTTGGAATACCGTCGTTTGGAATACCCGATTTTGCCGTTACCAAGTTCGAGTAATTGTCCTGAAAATATGGCAGCTGTTGGATCGTTTTGAAGTTGAACTCTCATATTCGTTGTTAAATAATTTGTTTTATTGTGCTCCAGAGAGTTGAATATTTCAAGCACGCATGCAATTCATCAGCTGGTGTTGAGCGAGGTATCACTGGAAGCGTTTGCCTGTAGACACCGGCTAATAAAACCAATGCTCTACCAAATGGAACCTGGTTATTTGGGAAGCCTTTCAATCAATGTATGGTCTAATGCTTCCAATGACGTCTTATAAGCCATTGAACACTCATCCCATATCATGATTTTGTACGCCCGAAGAATCTTTCCCATTCTTGATGTTTTAGAAATGTTAAATGTTGGGTTTTCTGTGAAGTGTATGTTTAAGTCATGACAGTTTAAGAGCTGAATGCGCTGTTCTATCTCCTGTATGGCCGTTTGAATGGATTTTAGCTCGGAATTTCCCATTTCCGTGGAAACTTCGGAATAGAGGTACTTGTAAGTAGTTGAGAAATAGGTTCAGAGAGTGAACCACGATCGCAACGAGTCTGAGTCTGTCTATTTCTGCTAACCTCGCGAAACGATCGGAGAAGTTCCAGTTTCCGTGGGAACTTCGGAGTAAAAAGTATATATAAACACTCTTATATAGAATCGCAACGTTGTGTAAAAATTTCAAGTCAATCCGTCTACTACTTTTCGAGTTTTGCGACCACAAACATACGGATGCTGAATTTTTATATATATAGATAGGTCAAATATAATATAATCATTAAAATGCAATAATCATTCAAAACAGCTACCAAAAAGCACTGATGTTAACACTAAACTATCGAAATTTAGCTCTTGAAGTAAAATTTACGGTCAGAAGGAACTAATGGAGGAATGTCAGACAGAGGGTTTAGACATAGTGAATAGAGCATAGAAAATTGTGGTTTCAGAATATGCAGGGTCATCGGCATTTTGGGCTCATAGTTTAAAAACAAAACAAAAAAAAAGAAAGAAAAATAGGGTTGAATATTTTGTAGCTGTGGAATTAAACAAGTAGGTTTTCCGGGGAAAAGCAAATAAAATACCATAAAAATCCAAAAAGGGAGGGAGATCCCATTGGGATTGTTAAAGGCTGGAATACCATGATTAATTAAGAGTTTTACAACAAAGCACGGTTGTCAGGGGAGCTTAGATTAGGACCAGTCAAGAATAACTTGCGCCTTAAGCAAGCATTTTTTTTTTTTTTGCCACCCCACAGAAGTGATATCTTCAGAAAAGTGAAGGTTAATTTATATGAACATTTTTTTAGATCTCATAGTCCATTTTTTAATTAAAAAAAAAAAACTTACAGTGGAAACCTTTTCTGTTTATTTACTGTCGGAAGATGGACATATTAGAATTATTATTATAACTTTATTTATTATTTTAATGGGATGGTTTATTTTTTACAATGTCGCCCATTCAAAGGTGCCACCTGAAACAATCGCTTCACTAACCGAATGGGCCATACATAGAACCCATCTATAAAATGGAAAAACCTGTGGTGAAATGCTCACAGGGTTTCTATATTATTGGTAATTACATAATTATAATTGATTAATTTAGGTACAGGGTTTAGCTTAAGTGGTAGCGCGCTGGCTTTCCACACGGAGTGCTGCCCTTAGATTTGCTATTCTTAGGAATCTCCTACAGTTCACTTTCTGATAATGGACAGTGTTGTTTGTAAAGAAAAAACACTGTTTTGGATGCCGGCAGTGCCAATGATCATAGATATTGACGTGCCAAAAAAAAAAATAATAATAATTTATCAATGGAAATCAATGGATTGACAATGGAAATCAATAATTCCATAAATCAATTCAAAATTTAAAATAAAAATCGTGTTTTAGTTTACTTAAACGATTTTCTTAACATTAAAGATTGACTTTTTAAACTTTAATTTTTAATGCATTTGAAGGGTGTGGAATAGGTAATATAAGTATACTTGCTAAAAAAGCATATATTTTTAATTTTGAAAATATGTTTTTTTTACATCTGCCTTTATAAGTTTCTTTTCAACACCATCTATCTTGCAAACTGAGTGAATAAAATATGGTTGAGTTCGTCTAGGCATGGCATCATCACACTAGGGCGGGAAAGTATAGAAGCCTTCCATTACTGTTTCTCAGAAAGGGATTAATGGTTTCTTAGCATTATAAAAGAAGATCACGGGAACAACTTATTTCAAGTTGATATGGAAGAGTAAGTAAAGCACTTATGGTAGTACAATTTTTATGGAAGGAAAAATGAAACGGCTTCGGGTGATGTCAACAATGGGGAAGATATATTATATTGATATAGACAGGTGATATTTTTTACATACTGCGAATTAAAAGGTATGTGCTGTAAAAGATATTGGATTTTTATCAAAGAACCATAATATGATACTTGCTCATAATTCAATATTAAGGAGTCTGTATAATGGTGAGATTGTGTTGTGCGCTAAATTTATAATTAATTACTAACAAGCACACAGTTGTTAACAACTTGTGTTGTACTATGAGTTAATAGTATTTAGACAATTAAGAGAATATGACAAATTGTACGTAATTAGAAAGGATGGGAACAATATTTTCTGCATATTTACGGTCAAAACATCAGAGTTTCATGTTTTGAATGACGTTCCTTTATACTGCCCCTTTCAATATCATAGAATTAATTTCACCACGAATATCGGGGCAAATTGTGTTGTAAAAATTTTCATTTGAATAAAAAAATTTGTAATTTTTGAAATTATATTCAACAATTTTTGAACTTCTTCTAAGGAAAATAATAATATTGCATATGAAACATTTGATATATTTTACGACAAGAAGGAATTAGCATAGTGAGATAAAAATATTTTGTATTAAAAAAAAAAAACACACACGTTTTTACTGAGCTCAAACAGAATTTATTAAAAAAAATTACTCTATACTTTATTTTAATTCTGCTAGTAGAAGGTACTACATATTGTAAGATGCGTGGTGAAGCTATAAAGTTACATCCTTCGTGTTATAATCATGAACGCAGGATTGCTTCAATAAAGTGAGAACTTTATATTGCATTAAATATGATCTTCCAAGTGATGGCCCGCTCTATATAGAATACAAATTGCATCTCGCTTTCCAGCTTTACATAACAGCTTTTCATCTTGTTGTACCTAAGTTTAACTATAAGTATTCAAATTATTTTAATTATAGAATAGTAAAATATATAATATATTAAAATTTATTTCGCATCATGAGAATGCATATATGCTAAAAGCCTTTCGGCTAATTGCTTTAATTAGCATATTAATTTGATATAACATTCAATTTGTTTTTCAGTACATTATGATGTATTGCCTCTTATTTTTCTATTGTCATTTTATACCAGCGTAAGGATAGACGGGATGAGAAAGAAAGATGTAGATTAGAATAGATTTGGGAGGGCCATGCCTCATTCCACTGTGACCTATTGAGTCTATTGTGGATCCCCTGGTTTTATAGCACATCCTTCAGCTTTGCTCTCTTAATCAGGCCTAGCAAAGCTGAAAGTGGCTCCGTCATGAAGCTCGTGGCTTCGGGATTACTAGTCCCCAGTTCAAGAAACCTTGTTCTCACCAGTCCGGCACACTCACAAAGGACGTGTACCGAGGTTTCCTTCTCGGTCCTGCAGAAACGGCATAATGCGTGGTCTGCAAGTAGTAAGTGGTGCATGTGCCTATACAGCCTGCAATGCCCTGTTAATAGGCCCACTATTAGTCTTATATCCCTTCGGCTTTGGCTCAGTAGGTCCCTGGTAAATTTAGGTAAATGTCTCTTAATAAAGAGTTTCGCCTGCCTTTACCCTGGCGTACTTTCCCACCATCACAGACGCTGGTCTTCTATCCATTCCTTGATAGAAGCGTGAGTGAGGCTCCTGGGCAACCCGCAGAAGGGCCCCGAGCCTATGAAGATATCCTCCAAGCCTTCCCTCGCCAGGGTATCCGCCCTTTCGTTGACAAGGAAACCGCATGACCCGTCACCCAGCGAATGTCAACTTACTCGGAGCACCCACCTCGGTTGGAGTTGATAGGCAGTCCCACAACAGTCTTGAGACTATTTGATGTGAGGAAAGTGCCTTCAGGACTGCCTGACTATCGGCGTATATGGCCACTCTTCTACCCACTAACAATTGCCTTATAATCTCCTTAAAGCTGAGTTGTAGCACCACAACTTCGGCCTGAAAGGGTGTGCTTCCCTAGGCTTACTTAATCTTGACTTTAGGCCTGCCTCTATGGACCCCAGCTCTGACCCTAGTTGGAGTTTTGGAAAGGAAAATGTAGTAAAGACATAAAATTATATATAAAAACGACAAATTTTCTGTTAATTTCAAATTTTGCTAATGTACCCTAACATAAATATACACGTGGAAGTGAAGAGCGTGCCAATAACATAGAACCAATTCCATGTTGAATATTTGGATAGATCCGCATTGCTGGATAACATCTGATATTTTATCCGTCGTAGTATGTATATCCCATTTGTTCCTGACTGGTTTCGGATTTTCATCCATTGTCAGAGCAAATTCACCAAGCTCGTGTATAAAGTTCACTTCAACGTAATGTTTCTGTTACACTCAGATTTGTTGGTTTGTTGATTGTATATATATCAATATATATACAATATGTAAACAATATAAATATACATCAATATACAATCAACAAACCAACAAGTGTGAGTGTAACAGATACATTGCGTTGAAGTAAACTCTCTACATGAATTTCCTCTGACGATGGATGACAATCCGAAACCGGCCAGGAACAAATGCAATATGTAAGCTACGACGGATAAAATACCAACTCCATATATTTGAAATTTTTATTCCACAGCTTCGGCAAAACTATTTTTCAAATGAATGTGGTAGGTTCATAGGTTATGGAATTAGTATTCCAATGTTTAGAGAAAATCGTTGAAATCGTTTTTTAGATAAATCCAAATAAACTCAATAAACCTGTCATTTAAAGTTGAATTTTCGTTTAACCGATTTTTCACAAATTTGGTTCTTTAGCATTGCTTTGAAGAGGTATATTTATATTATATAATTAGTAGAACTACCAATTGAATTGAAGTAGTACTTTAGAGGAAAGCATAACGCTACTGTTCCTCTAGAATCCCCACCAAAAAATCAATTTTCCCAGGAATATGTTTCAAATAAAACTAACGGATATTTATTTGTTTAGAAAGTGTCATTAAATCCGAATCATTAAAAGTTTATAGGATACGAAGTACGTATTAAATAAATCAAAAGTTAGTTACTCTTCCTTCCTAGGTGTGGTCTAACTAATTTTTGATTTATTTAATGTGTGCTTCTCCGCTCTTCGGATCCTATGAATATTTAATGATAATATAATGGATGTGAGTAGGAATGAGAATTGGAGTGAATGAATTTAGGAATGATGGACAAGAAATAAACTACGTAGAAGATATGGTGAACACTGTATAATGAATAGAACACACAAAACAAGGCCTTTACAGTAAAAGTGAAGTTAGGTAGCGAGAGAAATATAAAGAGACAGACTGGCTGAGTGATGAGAAGGTAGTATAGGTCGCTAAACTGGTCGTAAACTGTTTTGCTGTCGCTCCTCCTAGTCTGGCCTAAATGAGTAACTAGGCCAAGTAAGTAAAGGAGTAACTTACTTTTGAATCATTTAATGTGTGCTTCTCCGCTATTCGAATCCCATTACAATAGTATACAAAGTTTCAAGCAAATCGGAGCCCTTTTGAGATAATCGCTAAAAATTCAAAAAAAATATCATTCAGTCAAGTTGCACTTCCGGTTGTTGGATAATGCCCGAAACGTTCGGGTCAGATACGGTGGTTTTTGAGCGGACGGAAGTTTTGAGCTTCCTACAACTTTTCTTTTTTGATTTATATTTGATCATTACACAACACATATACACACACACACGCACACACACACACTTTTAAAGCGGACCTCAAAACATCTATTTCCATGAAAACTCAATTTCAAAGATTTGGCACGTTCGCAATACTTCCTCTTACCGGAAGTAAGATTGAGTAATAAATTAGACAGGCGCACTATGTTGGTGTAAGCAAACTATTTTAGATTAATAGGATGTGCTTAGGATACTAGCACTGTGAGGATAGCTATGTCATCTTGAGAAGGGGGGAAGCCTAAACCCGGTTGTAATCCTTAGTGGATGGAGTTTTTTAGAGTTGCTAAATTAAAGTATAGTGTGAGACAGTCAAACGACTTACTCTTACTGCAATTTAGATAATAGACTTTAATGTATCCAGCGCAGAGATCAAACCACATAATAACTTTGAAATTTAATGACAATAGATTCCATAATACCTGAAATAATATTTTTCAGATAAATGTTTCATGTAGTAAAGTAAAGCAATACCTATATTTTGAAACAGGTGTTACGCCAAATAATCGATCACGTATTATGAGCGGAAGCAGATAAATGTTCAAAGGAATTTATTGTAGATGTATTTGAGAAAATCCAAAACCTAATAACCTATTCGACAACGATCCACTTTCGGTTGAAAAATTTACTTCAAATTTGGAATGTTAAAATGCAGTTAATAGATATTAACAGATAATATTTATTAAATTTAGTTAACAGATATTAACAATGTAGTGGTGTTTTTGTGGGATGAACAGAGTAAAATGAAGAGCAGAAAAAGTACACTGACTGAACACGGTTTGAGCAAACGAGCACTGCAAGATACTATTTAGCATGAGTCCATGATGATAATGTTTTCTAGATGGTAATGAGCACAGACTCAATTATACACTTTTCGATAGCTTATATACGATACTGAAATTGCAAAAAAATGAAACTGCCTAAGTCCACCTAATTTGTAAGTAAAAAATTTCATGAATTACTTATGGTAATTTTTGCATGAATATATTAATAATTTTAAATTATTTAACTATCTGGCTATAGTGTATTCTAATTCTGGCGTTTTTCTACTTCTTAAGCAGACTAAATGTACTGTTGTCAAAACTAACAAGGCCAAGTTATGTATTGGTGCAAGTATGATTAATTGGAAGGCCAGAATCAAACTAAACAATGCTATTGTATTAGGAATACTTCTTTATGGTGCACAGATTTGGGGAGTCAGGTGCTGTGACTCTTTGCACTCTCTGTCACCCTCAATTTTGCAATTCGCCTAGAAGTGGAAACCGCTCACATTAAGTACAATATTAAAGCTAGCCATTAATTGGTTATTTAGAATGAAAAATATGTCCTCCGATAGGTACCCTTTTCACTGTTTTCTAAAACTATGTGAGCAGCCTAATAGTGCCCATGTAAATTTAACTGGGTTACTCAGTTAATAAACACTTTTAATTGTATTTATTTTTCAGACCCAAACGGTTTGGACTATATTCCAGGCATCAATTGCCACAGGTGCAGATGTGCCTTAAAATTAGAAAAAAGTAGTCTATAATAGGATCCGAACAGCGAAGAGAAACATAAAAATACCAACCTAGTTACTCGCTGTCTAGGCCAGACCAGAGTGGAAGATTATGTATCTTGAAATTGGGCCGAGCTAGCTCTACAGGGGGACAGTGTTTTACAATAGTTTAAGAGTCAACAACCAGTCAGCAACCTTCTACTACCTTTCTCATCTATATATCTCTCGTTACCTAATTTCTGATAGACGTGTAAAGTAGTCCTTACAGTTTGTGTGAGATCTCTCACGATACAGTGTTCAGCATTTATTCCAGATAATTTCATCTCTTAAACCCAATCTCTCTAACACTCTCCTTTTTTACATCTATTATATTTTTTGTTGTAAAAACGGCCGCTCCCCTTTGGGCTAGCTGGACTGTATATAAACACAATCTTTCCCTAGTCTGACCTAGGTAGCGAGTAACTAGGTTAGTATTTTTGTGTTTCTCTCCGCGCTTTGGTAATAGGATCCGCATAGCAATCTCAAGAATAAACATATGATATACACTTTCAAAGTTCATTTCAAAAATAACAATTGGCTGTAACTTATAAATCAAATCCAACAGAATTATGTAGCCTGTGCAGCCTTCATGAACAAGAAGAGGATTTATACCATTTTTTAATTTCCTGTCCTATTTACTCTTTATTAAGAGGGTTTTATTTATGTTCTATTATTAGTGATTTACAATATTTTGAGTTTCCTCTGATTTTAACAGTCACCAAGTAAGACAAATGTAATAAATTTATTCTAGTTTTGTCTTGCTGAATTATTGAAATTGAGATCATTTTTGTTAAATAATTAGTGGTATTTGGGTTTAGCATTGTAAGTTTATGGTCTGTATTTTTACTCAATTTTCATTTCTAATTTGGTTTAATTTTCGAATTTTTATTTACCTGACTTGATTACCTACTTATTTTCAACATTTATGAGTCATATATATATTTTATAGTACAGCCATACCTCTTTGTATAGGGCGCTGCCTTTATAACAAATAATTAAATAAATAAATAAATTAAATTTGAAATTATTTCTAGTATAATGTTAGAAATAAAACTTTTATAAGCAAACTATTTCATAACAAATAATTTATTTATTTATTTTCACATAAGAATATTCAACTAGTCCGCTCTTGAACATGATATTATATGCTCTAGCGGAATTCACAATAATTCTGCATCACTTTAGAAAATAAATGGGCTTCACTTTCCCTCATATTTATTTCATCCCACAACTACATGCTTTTATCATTCTACTAACTCTCCATCCCATTCTACGACGATGTCACCTGTAGACTAGAGATTAGAGAACAAATAGCAGCTCTAGTGTCAGAATAGGAATATAGGAATTTGTATCATAAATGCTAGATAATAATTTTTTTGTGTAGGGAGGGCACATCGTCTGCCTTGGCCATTAGCGCCCATTATTCATTACTTCTCTCTCTGTCCGTAGCAACATGAGCTGGAATGCCACATGTTAATCTTGTTTGGCATCCACCACAGTACTTTGCACAGAAAGGCAAGGTGGAGCACTATATTTGGGCGATCCCTTCTTCTACCATCAATCTAATCGACGAGGGGGAGTGTGGAATCTTGATTGTGCCATCCCTTATCCTACTAAACTCCATATATTTATGCAAAACGAAAAGCATTTCATTTTATTTATTGCATTAGACACACATTATATCAACTTAATATATAAGTATCAACTAATCCTAAGGACGCTATTTAATGTATAAGCCAATTTGGGTGTGTAGTACTTTAAACAAATATTCCTGCACACCCTTAATGGACTTATCCTTCAATGAACTAAACCTAATCGGGTTGAAATAATTTTATAAATTTTCTTTCAACGCAAAGATGCAATTTAATCTATTCAATCGAGACCTATATAACCTATTCTAATCGTACACTCCCACATTCTCGCCAATAAATATATTCACGCTAATAAATACATTCACACTAATAAATACATTCTCACTGATAAATACATCTATACTAAATGTTCACTCAAGGGGTTAGATAATAATTGTTCACACAACAGATTAGAAGAAATACTTGACTGTGAGTATACATATGTAACCAAAGAAGGGGGTTAGGATCACTTACTTTAGGGCCCAAATAGACCCCCACTGTTCTAAAGTTACTTTGATATACGTATAAAAGCTTTTAATTTCATTTCTCTGGGTCCTGGTTTCGAACTCGCCAAAACACTTATCTTAATCAATTGGTAAATAAAATTCGAATCATTTGAAAATGTTATATCTACTTTTTGTTAAAAAAATGAAACATCAATAAACTAAAACTTAAATAAAAAAAAAAAAAAAATTATAAAAGTTTTATCTACTTACTTAATTGTTTGTAACATCAAATAATATATTGTTCTTACCTGCAATCAAAAAATAATTAATCAGTTTCAGATATGGCAAAATATAAAAAGGTAGAAAACATCATTACAATTTTAATCTCAATAATAAAAAGTTGTATGGTACTTTATAAATTGATTATCTATAGAATTATCTCCTTTCTGCAATTCTTAAAATGAATTCAGAATAATTTTCCAATGAATTCAATTGAAACAGAAAAAGAAAAACCTGGTGTGAACACCCCTACCACTTTTTATTGCTGCAGTCAATATAATTATAAAGGGACAATTTTCCATTAAACTTGGAAACTTTTATTTAGTTGCCCCAATAAAATTATAGCGATGGTGGGGGAACATCTTGGTTTGCACCCCTTGGCAAATAGTGAATGAGTGGATTTACATTGTAATCCAAGAAGTCTGCGCCAATAGTATTGAACAAAAAATATAAATAACTTTAGAATTGTCACAATCTCCTCAGAACCTTCTAAAATCCGTATTTTTTTTTTTTTTTTTAAAGTGATACATTAATATCTGCGCGTGTTCCAAAAGTCTATTCTAAAAAGTCGCACTTCCGGTAAACCGGTTTTCTTCAAATTTTGGATTCTAGCAGTGATTTTAATATTCATCTTGATATTATAAAGATGACAAATCATTGTGATATACTGGCAAATCATTGTGGTAATCCTTGTGATATAGAGAAGTTACTGTTCCCCAGAATTTTTCCCTCCCCTTCCCCCACAAAAAAAAAAATTCCCCAAACAATATTACAAATAAAAGTGGTAGGCATGATTAGTAATATGATAATTAATGAATGAAATCTGTATGGAATGTGCCTCTATAATTTCTAAAATGTATGTGGAGAGTGTATTAAAGAATTAGAATGGCACTTGCAATAGAATGGATATTCTTATAATAGACAAAAAAGATATTCCCTCTTATACGTACACTGATGACCAGGTCACTTGAAATCAAAACGGCGAAGTTTGGTATCTTATAAGGAAACTGTTAGTAAGTTATGAAGCTGGCGGTTTTAAAGTTAATCTCTCCAAATCCGAGTAAAAAGTTTGTGCGATTTGATTGTAAAAACTCATGTCATTAGGCCCGTTTGATTCAATAATAATTGATAATTTTGGCAGCTGTGATGCCGACGTTCTAAGCAGGCGAAGAGTGCAATCCGTTGATTGAACGAAGTCTTCTGGGGCAACCTATCTTATTAGAAACGAAGAGACTCATTTTTTTTTTTTTTCAGGTAATACTGGAAAGCATACTAACATCTGGCGGGGAGATCTGGACATTTGTCGGGCATCTCAGGTCCCCACTTCTCCATGTGGAATTGGAAACACAAGAGACCCAGGTTGGCCGATTCGAAATACGGACACTACAGTAGTACGTCATATTCAGCGAATGGAGAAGGAAAGGTGGCTGAAAAGAGAGTGCAATTATGGTCCCCTTCTAGAAAAATAAAAAGTGAGCAAGCTAAAACTGCTTGGAAAGGACAGGTGGCCCGAGCAATGGATGTTCTCTTTCTAAAGAAGAAGGACTGGAAAGACCGCCTTACAAGGTCTTTGGGAGTTAAGGCTCACCATGGTAATCGTGGAAGTATCTTTAAAAAAAAAAATTAAGGTTATAAAAAAAATAGAAAACAATATTTTAACGGAAATAAATTGATGTGTTTAGACAATATAAGAGTTTAAAGAAAACCGTTGATGCCATTTTCCAGAACATCGCAAACAAAAAAAAAACAACTGAAAAAATGATTCAGTTGGTTCGTATTTAGTTTTATTCAATAAAGTCGCAGTTCCTGATGGTGTATTTTGACAACAACCTTCCTACCTGATATGGTGATGGTACCTAAATGGAATACCAGGTTTCAGCTTCCTGCAACTTTTCTTTTTTGAGGTATTCTATGAACATACACACACACTCACACACACAGACACATACATACCAGGCAGTAAAAACATATTGGTAGATGTGTTTTAAGTATTGTGTGTTGTAGTAGTGTGTAGGACGAGCGGGTTTGAAAGGGCTCTTTATAGGCATTGAAAGGGTTTATGTTTTAGAGAAGAGAGAATTATTAAGAAATAAGTAAGAAATAAAACAGCTTTTAAAATAAGTATATTATCTCTAAATGAATTTAAATACTTCACAATAATAAGCTTATAAATATATTGAGACTCTTGAAAACACAAATGTTCAAATTAAACACCTATTGGCACACTGAATTTAAAATGAGAGAGTGAGCTTGTGAATGCGACGAATTTTATTGGTTGTATACTCTGTAAGACGACATTTCTTAGTAGTTAAAACCTGCCCTTTATATTTTTTGATTTCTAGAAGGGCTTAAAAGACATGATTGCCCGAGTTCTCCGACCTCTCTTGCAACGGTGTCTTTTACCTGGGTCCTTTGTCAAGGGATGTCACTGAACTCAGATTAATAGTCCCTAACAGTTCTATGTTCATTTCACTACAATAAAATACAGAATTTTAAATAAATTGAAATTCACTAATTTATTTTCCAAAATTATTTCAATTTTTCTATTTGTTTCTTCCACTATACTTCCACTTACCGTCAGTAAGAGAAAGAAAAAATATAACTAAGGAAAAAAAAAATCTGAGTAAGGCTACAAGAAAAAAGAAACAAATTTTTTTATTGAAAATAAATAAACGATATATAATTTACATAAGTATTATAAAAGGAAAAAGTAATAGCTATTGAACAGAAACGTATTGAGATTCAAAATAGAAACGAATATCCTAAATATTGGATTATTACAGAATAAATGCGTACAGATATTTTATAAGAGGTCACACAACCCGCCGTCCCCCCACCCCGGCACTCTTATACAAAAAGTACACACACACTCACACATAAACCTACAGGAGTAATAGTAAGGTAGACTCGTATCTCTCTAGGCTATTTCTGGCGTTAGGATCGATCTGCTTCTCTTCCATTCGTTCCTATAGTGGATAACATTGATTTGACTACTCTATAATATCAAAGGAAGGGGCAACTAGCTACTGCACTATAATATAACCTTAATTAATCAATGTATCATTTTAAATAATATCCGATATATTTGATTTACTTATATGTACGTACATATGTATTTGTAAATTAATATGATTAAGCGTATAAAATACCTGTCATAATGTGTCTATATATTAGTGTCAATAATTCCTAATTATTTCGAAACATATAATTTCATAATTCCGAATACTAGAGTGGGATATTTTTAAGGTCTGATTTAATAAGATTTTTAACCATTTAATTATATATAATTTATTACGTTGTGATAGAAATTAGTAGCAAATACAATACAACTTTTTGAATACAATATTTATAAAATACAAAAATGTTACGCTCAAATAATTATAGTTCACGGAAAGTTGGAGTTTTAGGTGTATTGTCCAAATGATAATTTTAATGGTTTCTAGAAAATACATTACATTGTATTCTCATAATTTATTCAAAAGATTGCTATGCAAAGGTGACAAGACTCCACCAGCTACATTTCTGGAATTTACATTATTTTGGATGTAATTATTAATGTAAAGAGTTTTCTTTTATTTTCTGTTTGTTCATAAATATTAATAAATCATCCAAATAAATGTAAATATGAATAAATATAAGTACTGTCTGCCATCTTTGTATACCAATTTTTTGAAACATTATAATTGTTTATTATAATAGACAATTTTTTTTTTTTTAAACAGTTTTTTAGTTTTAGTTTTTTTTTAAAATCTTTATTCATGCTATAATCAGCGCGATGGCGCTACAAGTAACAATCATACAAAGAACATAAATACAAAATGAGTGGAGAAGCTACCCAATGGTAACACTCCAAAACTATACAAAATCACTATTCACTCTCTACACTTGAGAGGAAATCACGAGGCCATGGTCTTTTAAGACTTCTAGGAGGGTTATTAGGCAGTTTTTGGGAAGACAGGTGTTGAATTAAAGGGTTTGTGTGAGTCTATAGTTTAATATGGAATTTCCTGTAAGGGGTTTGGGCGACTTGAGCAATGAACGATATATTAAGATCAGTATGTATGGTTCGGTTGGAGACGTAAAAAGGAGCGTTTACAATGTTACGGAGGATTCTGGATTGTAGGGAGAGTCTTTGGAGATTTGAGCGTTTGTTGAACTCCATAGTTCTATTCCGTACGCCCAGATAGGCTTTAAAATAGATGTATAAATCAGTCTTTTGTTGTCTAGGGAGAGTTTAGATCTGATCCAGTAGTCTTTTAAATAGTCGAAAGCGTCTGTTTAGTTCTATTCTTTTAAGTCTTGTATGAGGATTCCATGTAAGTCTTCGGTCTAAGTAAAGCCCAAGATAGCGAGCAACGTTGACCAATGATAAGGGAATTAAATTGTAGTAGACTGGGGGAAGAGTAATGCGACGTAGAGTGAAGGTTATGTTTTGGGACTTATTTTCATTAAGTTTAATGACCCATTTTTTTAACCAATTTTCTAGAGAGGAGAGGTGGGTTTGAAGATTTCTATGGGCTATTAAGGGATAATTATTGGAAGACAGGATAGCAGTATCATCTGCATAGGTGAGAAGGATGGTATCAGCATGTGTTGGGATGGCTGCATTGTATACTGAGTAAAGGATAGGACCTAGAATGCTGCTTTGCGGCACTCCAGCATTGGTATGATTGAAAGGAGAGAAAGATGATCCGATTTGTACTTGAAAATACCTGTCGGATTTAAAACGTTTAAAAACAGTTATGTTTAAAAAAAGTTTAAATTTCTCAGATTTGATTCTCTGTCTCATTTGATTACTCTTTCCTAAGTCTTGAAACCTCTACAGCTCACTTTCATGGACCACAGAACACTGTGGTGATGGACAATTATAATTTTGAGCAATCAGGAACATTTGCTTCCGGGACACGCAATATACCGCTGAGGATTACGCACGAAAAAAAGAAGGTATTTGAAGAAGTAAATAGAAATAAATTGATAAAGATTAGAAATATCGTTTTTTAAAGGAAATTTGTGGAAGGGTAAAGGCACCGTTACAAGAGAGGTTCAGGAACTCAGCCAATCTTTATCTTTTAATCCCTTCTATAAATCATACTAAAGGGTAGATTTTTAACTACCAAGTAGAGCAATATTTCATCAATCTTCTTACAGAATTCAACCAGAACTCTCATTCGAGAGAGAACATCTGTGCCAGTTGTAAGTGTTAAAACATATGAGTTTAAATCAATCTAGCTAAAATATTTACGTAATTGTATATATTCATAAGCTTTTTACATTCATTATCATTAACTTGTATTTGTTATGTTAAGTGAATATATTTATTGTATATAGTGGTAACTTCTTACTTATTATATCTTGTAACATAAAGCCCTTTCAACAACGCTCGCTACACTGCTACAAACACCCACTACCTACTACACAAATCACTAATCACATTACAAATCCGACAATGTCGAAAAGAAGAAAACTCACACTTGATCTATTCTGGCCAAGCCATGGCTATGAGCGTGGATATAACACACATTCATACGTACGAGCAAAACTTATTAGTCTTATTGTAAATAACATACATGTATGAACAATACATAAAAATAAAATCACGAGTTTCTATATGTAAGTTTAATATTATTATTATTTTTTTTTTCAATTTCCTTTTTGTTTTTGTTATTATTATTCTGCATCTTACAGTATTATTAATGCATTGTGGTTCCTCATTAGTATTGTTTTTTACATTAAATCCTTGATAATGACAGGAAACTCTGTCGAAACGTTAGCATAATTGAATGTTTCTTTCCTGACTCGATCCTCACCAAATTTCTTCATAGCAATACACAGATACAAATACCATACATATAATAAGTGCTTTTGACCCTAGGATTCAGCACAGACAGACAAAACAATAATTTATCAAATACAATTTAATTAAATTACAAAATTTTAAATATATATTCTTATTTAACCATAATATTTATAACATTACATGTTTTTTTTTTTTCCTCTAAAGTGCTATTTTAGTTTATTATACAATTCTATTATCTAAATAATATTAATTAAAATTGAAATATGTTGTCAAAGTAATGAGTTTAAAGAAAATCGATTGATAGGAAATGCGTTTTTTTAATAACTGAATAGTTATTACCGTTTTTTTAATGATTTTTGTTCCATAAAAACACTGACGAATTTCATTAACTTTGTTACCTCTAACTATTGATATAAATTGAAGACAAGATTTATTTTTCTTATTCAGGAGACATTTCCGGCGAAAATTTTTCACGATCATATTAGAACTGCAAGAGAGAATACATAACTGGTGCCAAAGAAATATACTGTAACGCCAGCCACTAGTGCCATCTAGGAGAAAAAGCAGGCACCTCAAGTTCTCTTCATGGCCGCTGGGAAGCGCTAGCGGGGTGCTCTAGGTTTTTCTGGAATGTTCTAGAACCTTTCAGACCCCTTTCCACTGGTACAGATAATGAACAAAAGCATGAGTCTAGGAAGTCTTGTTACAAACGGTGTGAGCGTTTATGAAATGTGAACTATAATACAGTGCATATTGAAATGGTTTAAACAGTGTATTGAAGTGCCTTATTTGTAATTTATTGTGTTAAACAATAAATTGATGTAATTAGACGTTTAGTGTATTTTATCTAAACGAACGCACTTACAACTAGCTGCAGTAGCTAGTTTAGTTAAGGAAAAACGTTACAATACTTTACTAAAATTAAAAACAATATACACATTTGTATCAAATAAATAAATGATTTTGGGTATAAATAATTTGCTTTATTTAATAATATACATGAAATTTAGCAACAACACAAAATCTTTGCCCTGAATTTATGATAAATTGTTTAATATATAATAATGTTAGATCGGCCTGGCCACAAGATTAGAGCACTAACCGACGACAGTGGCATTTACCACTGATATTTCTACGTTCAATCCAGCAGGTTGACACTGTGTATTTCATTATAAACAGTCTAAACTCAGATATACGTAGTAACCTGAACGTGGCATCAAATATTTGCCCTAAAAAATAATAAGTTTTATTATTTACTTTAATTACATAGAATTTATAGAATTATGCTTTCTGATGTTCCATAAAAATTTGGAAAAAGTGTAAAATAAATGTTTGTACAAATAGTTCAAAAATAACCCCTGCACGGTTGTAAGAATATGAAAAACTAGTTCCGCCCAAATTTAAGAAACTTTTTACTTTCTTTTACTGGTATAAGAGAAAGTAATGTGATCGAATAAAACTGTCAAAACGGAAACAGGACTTTTAAGGTTCTTCCGGAACGAAAAATATTAACTATAACATTTATGTGTATGTGTGTTTTTATTTATGAGTGCTAAATTTCTCTCAAGAAAAATTCTTAGAAGCTCCAGTTTTATATTCCGAATTATTAGGGTTGATAGGGAAGGGAATATTTAAGTGGTTAGCGTACTGGACTCCCACGCGGAGGACCCGGGTTAGAGTCCAGCTGTGCTGCCCTTAGATTTTTTCTTCCTAGGAGCCTCTACAGCTCACTATCCGGTGTTGGACAGTGTTGATTGTAACGAGAGAAGACTGTCCGGAGGCCGGCAATGCACTGAGAAGGTCCCGGGCGTCAATGACCATATAAGTTGACGTGACTTAAATTAAAGAAAAAAATAGTGTTTATTTTGATTCTAGACTTTGTTAACCAGAACTCGAATGACCTGGAGAAGGGCTTGTAAGAAACGTTGAGCAATATACGGGGCTATTATGGCAGGAAATAACAGCGATATCATCTCCAAAAGTATAAATGGTTGTGTAAGGGTGTTCGAAAAAATCACTAATGTATATGTATATATATATATATATATATATATGCAGGATGCTGCCGTGGTAGATACTGCGTAGCGGAAATAAGTTAGGTATATTTGGCAGAATAAGTTAGGAAAGTGGACGATCCTTGGATGACTGACAGAAATGGTCGGATTGGATTTTTGAAAAAGGTGCTTGATAGGATAGGATATCCTTGAGCTTCGAGCCAGACACAGCCAAATGTTTTAGAAATGTCCAGAAAGTTGATAATACAATATTTTTTTTTCAGCTCAGGTGAAGCGAAAATCGCATCTACAACGTGATGCTCCTTGCTGGATAATGGAATGACTACTCCGAAAACCAAAGCGGAGATGGGGAATGATTTGAAGTGGCCCTAGAATTGTAGTTTGACAAATTTCTACTCTTTGGTAGATGATTTCTACTATACTTTTTGGTTTAGGAATTTTTTTTAAACATTTTTATTGCTTTTTACAACTGTACAAGGTTATACGCAACAAGTGAAATAGCTAACGTGTGAATAATGTGTTCATTGGCTGAAAGTCGCGGCACATGACCTTATATACTTGAACTGCCATCCCTGGATGGCAGTCGTAATAAACCATTAAGGATGAGTCTCACTACTGTCCTACAAAACAGTAGATTATGTAAGCAGATGTTCGCGAGGCATCGATGCTTTAGTCGTCGTGATGGGTTAGAGGGGTGAGTGTGGTTGAGAGCTGGGATTAGTGGATTTGAATGAGAGGATAGTTGAGAATGGAACTTCAGATAAGGGGACTTGTCTAGCACAGAAACGAAGGGAATTAAGAAAATATACATGGAAAACTTAGGCTCTGATTTCCTTTTTCTCTTCAACATTTAAGGTTGTAATTTTTCTATAAAAGTTTCCCTGTTCTAAAATATTATTGCAAGCATGTCTATTACCCACAACTGTAGTTATCTCAGTTGAAACAACAAATTCCTTTCTTAAAAATTTACCATATAACAAAAATAAATCAAGTGAGAGATTTCTTAGTTTTTGGCACCAGCAATTATTATAAAAAACATAATTTTCTATAGAATTAATTGGCACAAATTGAGATCACATTTAATTATCAAATAACTGCATAACTTTGTCTTAACTGCTAAAGATTTATGTATGTATTTCTAAATAAAGTTCAACATTTAGGCCCTTGGTAACTGTATGTTAGACATTTTACCCTAGATGTTATGAGAAGGGGTAAGTTAATGAGCAGATGTGGTAATAAATGTCAATGAGGGTTACATAAACAAAGCAGTTGTTTGCATATTAATTCATAAATTAATTTAATAAAACTGGAGCCGTGTATATAGCTTTTGAATATAAAATAGCCTTCTATTTCATTGGAGAGACGGGATTAATTCAGTAATCTGACAGCGCGCGGGGAAGGCGCGGATTCGAATCCAAGCAGTGATGTCCTTAGATTTTCTTGAACTAGCAGCTCTCTCTCTACCGATGGGCAGTATTGACCGCCCGAGAGAACACTTTCTGATGGCCAGTCGTACATTGCAAACACTTTTTCCGATTCCTTATTGATTCTATTCGACATAGAGAATCCTGAGGAATATTTATGAAGGAGCTAGAACTAAAATAATACTGAATAAGAACAGGAATTCTTTAACATAAATGAGGATGTTCTTCAAATGATCCGCTAAGATCCTCTATATGTTAACGATATGGAAAATTTTTGCTTATCAAATGGCGCTGCAGGCATCCAAGTGTCCAATGAATCGCATGTGCTCATTCACCCAACTGTTCTAATAAAATCTGATCTAAAATTTTTTACAATAGTAATCAAAAGTAACCTTTTTATAGTTTTCTGATGAGGATTTATTTCCTTTTAGCAAGGCTATTTGGCTCATCTCAAAATGTAAATTAAATGTAAATGTACAAAATATTTTCCAGAATAACATATTACTAACACAGACAGAGGAAAACCATTTTTAATATTTCTTTTTAAAGACAACGCATTAAAAAGCGTTTTCTTTAGAGGCATATAGATATAACCAAACCATTATTTATATAAATGTCCTAGTGAGAGATACTTGGTTTTGTTTATTTACTGGGTACCTCCTATATATTAAAAAATTATGCGTTAAATAAAAAATGTGGCATTATAAATGACGGCATTTAAAACACTAAGAAGGAGTGGGCAATAGCCACAATGTTATAAACCTATCTGCCATTCTCAGGCTTGGCATAACTTTCCTGCTTGCAGTTGTTCACTTATACTTCCAACACATTTCTTGAACAGACTTATCCATTTTCATCACATTTATAATTCTAATACAATAAATTTTAATATTAATATTACAGGATACTTACGAGATAACAACAATTTTGAAAAATATGTTCAATTTTTAAACAATAATATTTCTTTAATTCATTTAAGGAAAGGCTTAATAAATTATCAATGCGATACAGATACCGAGACTGACAGATAATGTGATCTGACAAATAGACAATTCGACCGGACATCCAATCATTTTTCTAAAGCAGAACACTAGAAATGTGTTAATTCTTCATTTGAATAAGTTCTTTGTTATTTACATCTCGCTTTATTGACTTGCTTCCGATGTTCGTCTAGCTTTTTGTTCCACTAAGCGACGCTTCACTTTGAAGCTAGATTTTTCTTCCTACCTGAACCGAAAACTGTCTTGCATAGTGCATTAATTAGCTACCTCTGACTAGTCGCTGGCCTGCGCCGGAGTTACTCAGGGTAGTATGCTTGGTCCGCTTCTATATACTGTATTCACTACAGATCTACTAACCTATGTAAACATTCTTCTTTGCACCTACGCTGGTGGCACCGCCATCCTTGCATCTGGCTCTGATCCCATAACTGCCTCTCCGCTCTCTTACAGAATCATTTAAATAAAATAGAATTTGGGCTCAAAAATAGCGGATTAAACTCAACCCACAAAAATTTCAACAAATCACCTTTACTCTGCGTTGTGCCTCCTGTCTTTCAATTACCTTCAGCTCAATACCACTCTCTCCTGCAAACTTAATTCGCTACCTTGGGATATACATCGACAAAAGACGAACATGGAATCCACATACAAAACTAAAATGACTGAAACTTGACAAACCGAATAACTTACTACTCAGACTAATAGGAAGACGATCAAAACTACCTCTAGAGCACAAACGACTAATATACAACTGTATACTCAAACCGATGTGGTTTACGGACTTGAACTGTGGGGTTCAACCAAACGTTAAAATTCCCAGAAAATTCAGTCTTTTCAGTCAAAAATACTCCGTCAGATAACAGATGCTCCATTCTATGTCATTATTTCTACCCTCCACAAAGATCTCAAAATCCTATATGTATCTGTCAAAACTAATTAGAAAAAATTCTATGACCCTCTTGCTCTCAACTCTAATCATCTTGTTCAAAATATCGCCTCCACAACTATACCAGATAATCCACCCCGTCGACTGGGCCGCTGTTGGCCCCGTGATCACCTACAGCAATAGGAAGTAATTCCTGTGAGAGTGTTACCGCTGGGTAGCTTCTCTCCTCCAGCTAATCCCGTCATTCATCATCACACATCATCATATTCACTTATTATGATTATTTATGTAGATTGTGAATTCCAAATAAAATAAAATAAAAAATCAAAGAGCCATGAACATTAACTATAAAAACCTTCAAAATCATCCATAAATTTCACAATAATAGATAAGTTGGCATCAAGATCAGAATTCATTTTTTAGGTCATTATTTGTTAATTTCTCCAATTGAGCACGAATTAGCAGCGATAAATAAGTTTATGTTATGTTCATTTATTTTGTATCGACGTAACTTAACAGTATGTTCTATTAAAATGTTCTTCTCTGCATATTTTCCATTCATGTACCTTTTTATTAATAATTCCATCTGAACAAAAAATGTTAAATCAATATTACTTTTCCCATTAATAGTTTTTAAATGTGGGAATAACCGTAATCTACATTAACAACGCTGAACGCCTTGGTGTAAATAAATTCTTCAAGGTTACATCCTCTATCATTAATAACCGTGTCATGCCAAGAGATGGATCTACTAGAGAATTACTATCGACACAGAAAAAAAAAATTATTATTGCCGATTGAAAATATATTTTTCGTTAAAAGAAAAATCTTTCTCAATATTTCTGGTGCCATCAATATACGTACATAATTCATAAAGTTTAAAATTTGTATACATGACTTCCACAACAGTTATATTATCATCATTACAACATTATGAAATCATTGTGTCATTAACAATATTATTTATTGCTACTTAAAATAATCGCCTCTCTCTTCCTGCTTAACTTACCCATTTGAATAATTTTATAAAAATGTGAAAACAAAGCCACTTTATTATAATAATTCATATGGTTCCTGTATAAAAGCCATGTCAATATTTTTGGAGACCATGATATTGACGCCGCAAGAGATTTCTTGAGTATTAACTTGTGTACAAGAATTACTTATTTTCGAGTTTCTCATACCATTATTCATGTTATTGCTAATATTAACTGGGTTTACTATTACTGCTCATCATAACTAGTATAATGGAGTTGTTGAGGAGAGAAATTAGGTTTGATTGAATGAACGAGATATGAAGACACTGATATAATGTAACTATAAGTTTACACTAACTGCACTGGACTTTATAGTGAAACGATAGAATAAAAGGTGGGAGTAGAAATATGACACGAGGCGATGTTGGTTGAATCTGATAGATATCCTCTAGATAGATTCTCACTGGCTTATATACACAGGTTCTCCCACTCTAGCCTGCCTAAGTCAGAGAGTATGATGTAATGGCATCCAGCAAAGAGAAGAGAGGCTCTCTCTAGTTAACAGAGACTACTCTCTGACTTATCAAAATCTAAATATCAAATGGATTCTTAAAAGAAAAAGGATTGCATGAACAGTCCAAATTTAATTTAAAAATAACGTCCCTAATTAGAGAACCTTCTCAAAGTCATGTTAGTGACAATAATAAAACAAAATAATATTGTCTTTTTTTGCAATTGGGGGAGGGGGAACCTCCTTTGCAAAGTAAAATTAAAATGATTAACAATATTTAGCCTTTATTTATTTTATAAATATTATGTTCTAGTTGGTGGAAAATTTCCGATCATAAAAATAAATCTCATCAAAATAACTTATTTGATTATGAAATTGGTATAATGATATAAAACCGAGCAATCATTCGAATATATATATATAATTGTATCGGCAAGGGAGTTCTTGGAAAATCTAGGAAAAAACAAAAGGAAATTTATGAGAGAAGGTTTCTCCAAACTTCTCTGAAGTCTTATTTGAATATTAAGAATAAAAGATACTCTTGTATACCAGGTTTAAACTGTTTATCTTATTAAAATAAGAAAAGAGTATTTACTCACGTCAAATTTTTTACAAGTTTAATAGCCTAGTTTTAAGTGATACATGTTTTTGAAGTATTTTGTGTACGAAAGACATCTTAAATAAATGGCCTGTACATGTGGTTGTGTCAATGTGTATGTCTGTGCATGTGTTTGTGTATGTGTGTGTGTGTATGAGTGCGAACAAAATAAATTAGGACACCGAAAATCGCAAACTACAAATGCTTTTTTTAGACACTACCAGGGATCCGACAAGAAGTTTTCGATCAAAATGCGACAATGAAAAATGCATTTTCACTTTCTCTTACTCTTAGTCAGAGGAAGTATTGTAATCGTGACAAATATTCGATATCGAGTTTTCACCGGAAATATGTGTTTTGAAGTCCTCTGAGTCCAAAAAAGTGGTTTTTAGCAAATGGTCCGTGTGTATGTGAACAGCATAGCTCAAAAACGAGAAACCGTAGAATGTTGAAACTTGATTTCCGTTTATGTATCACCATGGGATCTGACAGTACGTTATCTGTCAAAATTCCATAACTGAAAGTCCACTTTACGAGTTGTTTTTTGTTTTTGTTTTTGTGATGTTCTCAAAAATGGCTCGGACGATTTTCTTCAATCTTGGTACATCAACTACACACACAAAGAGCTTCTACTTTTATTTGTAATATTTCTCCCGGAAAGTTCATTTAAGGACACTTTTGGGGAGGGGTGGGGTTAGGTTTTCATCTAAAGTGCTATTTCAGTTTATTAGACAGTTCTGTCGTCTAAATAATTAGAATTAAATATGTTTACGAAATTCCGAGTTTGAAAAAAAAAATTGGATGACCGGAAGTGGTTTACTTTACCATTTTACTTAATATTTTTTTCACTTTTTTGCGATTTTCTCAAAAATGGCTCCAACGATTTTCTTGAATCTTCTTATATAAACTAAACATATAATGATCTACAACTTTTATTTGAAACATTTCTCTGGCAAAATTCATTTAAGGGCACTTTTAGGGGTGGGGTTATGTTTCCTTAAAGTGCTATCATAGTTGATAAAGTATAATTTGTATTATAGATTATACAATTCTATCACCAAAACAAACTTAATTAGAAATAAATAGACGGTAAACCGGAATTGCGCTTTTACTGAACCGTTTTTTCAGTTTTCTACGAATTTCATTAAATTTGGTACACAAACTATAAAATTTGTCAATTTTGAGAACTGGAGTAAGAGAAGTAGTGTGTATTTCATATCAGATTTTTTGTTTTTGTTTTTTTAATGGAAATTGGTAGTTGATGAACTTTGTGCCTTCTGATGTTGGTGATGGTGTAAAATGGTATTGACATGAATGGTGTAATTGAGAGAACACATCAACTGATTAGCACACAATATACACTTTTCTGAACAAGGAGAGATGAAAGTTATGTTACAAGAGCCCGGACTAGCCTTTTTAAAAAAGAGTTTTATTAGAAATTACAACTATAATAATAATAATAATAATAATTGCACAATTGCTTATATATGAAATTAGATGTGAACTGTCTGGTGGGGAATTGAGAACTGACTGCCTGCTGGTCGGTGGCTGTATTTATATGAAAGCAGCCTTTGCTGACTCGGCACTGGTACTTTTCCGAGAGATGTGTCATAACTCCTCCCTCCTTAAGTTTGGAGCTCCTGCGACAACTGGCATGGAAGTCCAGGGTAGATTTGTAGTGGTGTAGGTCTTAGCTGGTCTCCTTCTGTCGATCCTGGTTTAGCCTTCTTTCTGAGGACATAGAAAACATACAGGAGGAGAGACAGTAGTAGGAGTACTGGGAGGATGATAAGGTAATAGAGGTGTGTCGTGCCACTGGGTACGTCTTCTAGCAGCTCCAGTGGTTCCATCTGTAAATTGATCCTGTGGAGGTCTTCGAAGGATATATTTCTGTTGGTGTGTGAGAATACTTGTGCAGTGATTGTGACGCTCCTTGAGTCTTTGTATATTGGTATTGCTTTGCTGTCCAGTAGAGTCTCACCTTGGTTTAGTTTTATTAGGCTAGTATTAGTTAAGAACATGGTGTCGTTGTGGCGGTCCTTGTTTATTACTATTCTGTTGGTTCTGAAAGTTAGGAAGTGGTCTATGAGGTTGATATACTTAATGAAGGGCGCGCTGGACGTGTATATTGTCTTGCATGCTGAGAGGTTGATGTTGGATATGATCTGGCGAATACAGTCGTCCTGGATGATGGTCTTGTTGCGGCAATATATATCACCGTTGATGTCTTCACAGGTGGCTGTAAATAACTCATCTTGGAGGCGTAGGATCAAAGGGGGATGGACATGAATTGTCATAAGGTGGTTGTCTTTTTCTACAGGGTAGGATAAGAGGAAGTACATTTCGAAGGAGGAGGTTTTTAGGGGAACGCTAATGAAGTAGTAGATACTCCAGGTTTTTATTGAGCACTGTACCCTGCTTAACTGCCAGAGTGCCTCGATGTCTGCTGTTATGAACGTGATATTGTGGGACTTTTGTAATGACTCGAGATCTTTAAGAGAGAAAATACTAGAATGTATGCTGTTTAACCTACAGAATTCTAGAGAGTTTTTCACGTCGTCAATCTTGTTGGCAAGAAGGATCAAGTTAAAGAGAATCGAATTGAATTGTTGATTTAGTTCAACTTGGCTGATTATAGGGTTGGAGAAGAAGGTAGTCATTTTGTCATTGTTAGTCCGTATAATTTGTATGTCGTGATTGAATTCTTCGATTACTTTTTTGTTTATTGCCATCTGGCTTTTTAGGTTGTTTTGGAGGTGAAAACTGTTACGGTCGATCGTGTTTATAATTTTGTCGTACCTTTCCTTGTCGTCACTGTCCATGTTTCCGGTTAGCCAGGATATGGCCTTACCTAGGCCGTTAATTAGTCCGCGTTTAGGCCGAGATTTATTAACTGTCAAATGGTCGAGTTTGTTACGAAGATAGTGATAATATTTAAAGAGTGATTTTATCTGTGCTGTCCGGTTGTGCTGATAGGTAGTGCCAATAATGTGATAAATTTTATCTAATTCCATATCTATTAGTTGTACGTCAGTAACGTGTATAAAAGTATAATATTTATCTATGACGTAAGCTGGATTATGCGTCACTGGCAGAATTCCCGGGCCCAGACTCAGATCTGTTATCTGTAAACTGTCGGCTACATTCCCCACCGTCAGCAGTTGCAGTATGCGTATTATTGCCGTTAGTATGTGGGATGCGTGATTCATCGTTCTTATCTGTAACAGGAAGAGTTTGTTGTGTAAATTTTCTAGGTCTTTTTAATAGATTAGGATGTACTTTAAAAGATTTCCTTTGTACTGTAGCTAATTTAGTTTCCCTAGAATAGTTTCCTCTTTTGAATTTGGGTTTAGCTTTTCCGTATTGCTTATCCCTAATAAATATTTCTCCCTCTGGTATTTCGATTTTTTCCCTAGTTTTGTTTAGTTTGTCTGTACGGGTCTCTTTTTCTTTATCAATTTTTTCTTTTATTACGCGAGCTATTAATTCCTTGTCATCATGATATTCTTTGACTCGTTGTTCTAGAATTAGGTCTTCTGCGTATGTATTGGGCTGTATCCCGAAAGTAATTTCATTAGGTGTCATAGTCAAGTTAGAGTTTATAGAGTTGTTGTAAGCTATTAATGCTAGTCTTAGAGTTTTGTATATGGGGCAATTCTTTTGTCTGTTTACTATGTTCATAATCTCTATGAGGGTTGAGTGTGCTCGGTTTATCAGTCCGTTGGAGTCTGAGTGGTTAGGGGTCGTGAAGTGAGTTTCTATGTTGTTGTATTTTAAGAAATTCTCTACCAGTCCATTTTTAAATTCCGTACCATTGTCAAATTGAATCGTTTTGGGGCACGGGAATATGCTGAGGTAGTTTTCTAGTGAATTGACAATTTCATTTGCGGATGCCGTTTTGATTAGATAACCATACAGTTTTCTTGAAAAACAGTCTATCATAGTGAAAATTTGCTTTCCGTCGTAGTGTAGTATGTCTCCCTGTAGTCTCTCGAAAGGTTTGGAAGGAGTGGGGGTGATTTCGTAAACTTGTCTAATTGGTCTGCGTTCGTACTTAACTTCCTTACAGAGGGAACAGTTGTTTATTACTTTTGTTATCTGTTCTAACATTTTTGGCCAGTAGTAGCGTTTAGTTAGGGATCTGTATACTTCGTGTATGCCACGGTGTGCAGTTTTACCAACGTGATAATTTTGAATAGTTTCTTCTTGTTCCGCCGGGTCGGTTATGTCTAGTCTTTTTGTATAGTAGCGTTTAATTTTGACTGTGGGGAATTTGTCTTTTATTATGTCGGACAGGTGGGCAAAGATTTGGTCATATATCTGTTCGTCAAGGGAGTCTTCGATAGGAGGGGAACACAGGACGCCGTACGTATGATTTGGTTGTAAGTATTCTAAGCAGTATTCGTCTATGTCGTTAGAGTATGGGTACCTGGTGTACCAATTGTAACGCGTTTTATTAAAAGGTCTGTTGATCGGAATTTTCGTCTCGGGGTTGCCTATACGTTAGAATAATTAGAATAATTGGAATTTCCAGAACCCACGTTAATGCAGCGGGTTCTGTCGTCAATTACTTTAATTTGGCTGTTAGAGGATTCTTGAGAGTGTTGGGTTTGTAGGCTTTCGTTATCGTCTCCGGCGTTAATGTTTTCGTTTTCGGCGGTAGTGTTTCCGTGGTCATCTTCGGCGTTAATGTTAAGGGCTCTGGCTAAGTCTTCCAGGATGTCGTCGCTATTTTCAGGTGAAGGGGCAGAAAGGAATTCAGTTAGGACTTCTTCTGGGTTCGGAGAGGCGGTTTCTAGGGCGTTAAGGTGTTGTTCCTCTGGTGGGTTTCGCGATAGTGCGTCTGCTACTACGTTAGTCTTTCCTTGGACGTACTTAACGTCAAAGTCGAAGTCGGCTAGTTGTAATTTCCAGCGGATAAGTTTAGAGTTGGGTTCTTTTAGATTATGTAGCCACTGTAGAGGTTTGTGGTCCGTCTGTATGATAAATTTACGTCCGTATATGTAAGGTCTGAAATGCTTGCACGCCCAAACGATAGCTAATAGTTCCTTCTCTATTGTAGAGTAATTCTCTTCTTGTTTGTTTAATGTGCGGGAGGCAAAGGATATGGGGAGGTCTTTTCCGTCAATGTTTTGTGATAGGACAGCTCCTATCGCGTAGTTGGAGGCGTCTGTTGTAAGGGTGAAAGGTTTATTGAAGTTAGGCAATTGTAGGATAGGGCTGTTCTGCAGGAGGGATTTTAGGGTGTCAACGGCTTGTATGTAACTATCGTCAATTACTATGTCCTTGTCTTTTCTTAGTGAGAGAGTCAGGGGTCTTGCTATTTTGGCGTAGTTCTTAATCATTTTACGGTAGTAGCCGGTGAGTCCGAGAAATTGTTTGATTTGTTTCTGCGTCTTGGGAAGTGGAAATTTAGCGATGGCATCTAGTTTGGCCGGGTTAGGTTGTATACCCTTGTCAGAGATGATGTGTCCTAGGAAGAGAAGTTCGCGTTTGAAGAATTCCGTCTTGTCAAGTTGAATTTTTAGATTGTGCTGTCTGAGTTTGTCAAAGACCGTCTTAAGGTGCTTTATATGTTCGTCTAAGCTGTCCGAAAAGATAATGATGTCGTCCATGTATACTAGTACGTTAGGGATCCTAGAAAAGAGGGAATTTACGGCCCTTTGGAATGTGGGAGGCGCATTCTTAAGCCCGAAAGGCATGCGCAGGAATTCGTAATGTCCACTTTCCGTCGAGAACGCTGTCTTGGGGACTGATTCGGGGTCCATTTCGATTTGATGGAACCCTGAGGCTAAGTCGATTGCTGAGAAGTATGTCGCGCGTCCTATTTTACCGAATAAGTCTTCAATATTCGGAAGGGGGAATTTGTCTTCGATCGTCTTGTTGTTAAGTTTGCGATAGTCTATAACCATTCTGATTTTCTTTTTACCGGAAGCGTCTGGTTTCTTTGGTACTACCCAGATTGGGCTGTTGTAAGGGGAATTCGGATGCTGTATTATTTTATTCTCTAGTAGTTTGTCCACTTCAACCTGTACGTCTTTCCGATATATTTCCGGGTATCTGTAATTTCGCGTGTATACGGGGTTTTCGTCCGTCGTTCGAATTTTATGTTTCAGTAAGTCCGTGCAGCTTAGTTTGTCATGCTCTCTTTTGATTATTTGGGGGTAGTCCTTTATTAGTTTTATTACTTTATCTTTTTCCTCTGAGTTCATGTGCTCAGTTCTTATTAGTTTAGGAATTTCGTTTTTTATTTCTCTTAACCTACGTTCGTCGGACATTTCGGGACAATTGGTCATTACTACGTCCGGTATGCTTAAACTAATTTCCTGCGGTTCGTCGACATCCATAGGTTCAGGGCAAATGGCCATGACTTCTTTGGATTCAACTTCGCACAAGATTTTATTATTCTTAACACTATAGAGGCCTTCTTTAATTGTGACCTTATCATTTAATTTTATATTCTCGTTAATTAATCCGTTTTTTAACTCTTTATTTTTTATCGGAAGTTCTATAAAATTAACTCCCTTTTCTAATTTTATTTCGTTTAGTTTATTTTCCGGGATGTCGAGTGTAAATTTTAAGGGGATCGTACCCTGAGGGTAAGAAAGGATTTTTTTATTTAAGTCGATGCTCACGCCAAGTTCTTGCATGGTCTTATGTCCTAGTAAAATGTTATATTTGTCTGAAAAGGGGAATAGGTGGAATTTAGTGTCTAACTTTACGTGAAAAGTATCTTGTATATTGAGGGTGCAAGATTGTTCTCCCTTCTTTTTACCTGCGGGTGTCGTTATTATGAATGGGTCGTTAGATAGTGTTACGTCAGTCGGGACAACGCTAGGATTTATGTAGTTCTCGGCTGATCCGGTGTCAACGAGCCATTTCCGTCCGTGTCTGTCTTCGAAGTGCGGGAGAGATTTGTCTACTAAATTTAAATTGTATTCGGGGGGCCTTCTTGGCTCCCGTGGCCAATGTCTAAAAAATGATCAAATTTTTCAGTGATTTTTTCAAGAGAATTTTCTAGTCGGGAAATCCTGTCATCGTATGTTTTGTCGGGTTCCGAATAATTTTCCTGCTGACAGTGAGTCAGTTCATGCGGTGAGATGTAATCTTTGAACCTGGGTCTGCCCGCGGTACGCATAGACACCGTGTTTTGCGAGAAGTAACCAGGGGGTAGTCTGGGTCGATTGAAGGGGTGTTCAGGATTGTTTGGGTGATTCGGATGGTAGGATTGTCCGACGTTCGGTCGTTGAGGTTGGGACTGATAACGAGAGGTCTGGGGTGTAGGCTCTATAGGTTTGGGATTATATTCGATTGGTTTGTACTGGTAGCTAGGGGCTTGAGCCATGGGGACGCGTGGTGCGAAGTGTTGTGGGCTTGGTCTGTAAGTGTATGGTTGTCTGTAAGGTTGTTGGTATTGGTTGTACTGGTTTGGTTTTCGAAATGGTTGGTTGGGCCTTTTGGACGAATTTAGGTTAGCTACGATAAAAGAACATTTGTTATAAATTATGCTCCGTTCTTCGTCTAGAGTGTTGGGGTCGAATATCATGATATGGTTGCTTAATGTCGGAGGCAAGCATTTGTAGACATGAAAGATTATTTCTTTGTCTACTCTTGTTATTATTTGTTTTAGTGTGTCTGCTGTGAGTCCGCCCAGTTTAAGTCTAATATAAACCAAATTTCGCAGTTCCTGTATCCTATTGACGAAGTCAATGGGAGACTCTCTAGCATGCATTTTCGTTTGGAAAATTTCATCTTTTAATATCTCGTAAGACCTCGAGTCGGCAAAACTTTCTCTTAAGTGTTTTAATAAATTTAGTAAGTGGTCCACATTGTTAGAGAGAAGGATATTTCTAGCGGGCCCTACCAATTTACTTTTTACTTTTGTAAATAGAATGTTATGGTTGTAGTCCCTTTCGACTATATTTTCTGCGCAGACAGTAGCGAAAGCACTCTCAACAATCTCGCAGAAGAACGCTAGCTCGGAAGGGTTTCCGTCAAAGTAGGGGATGTGGTCATAGTCTTCTTTGGAGATTTTGTAATTTATTTGGGCCATTTCAGGGATAGTTTCTTTGGGGAGTACTAATTTGGACGGTTTAATGATAGATGAGCTACTTACAACCTTAGTTCGCTGCTGTTGATTCGCCAGCTTGCCTTTCTTCTTGCTTCTGAGGATGGTCCTGGTTCTTGTAGGTGGGGGTGCTGCGAATTAGCCACTGATGTGGGAGCTTCAAGTCTTCTTCGAGACAAATGGTCGCAAGTGAGACAAGTGGTCGCACTAGACTTAAGCCTTCGCAGTCCCTGTTCGCGGGCGCCAGTTATGTTACAAGAGCCCGGAATAGCCTTTTTAAAAAAGAGTTTTATTAGAAATTACAACTATAATAATAATAATAATAATAATTGCACAATTGCTTATATATGAAATTAGATGTGAACTGTCTGGTGGGGAATTGAGAACTGCCTGCCTGCTGGTCGGTGGCTGTATTTATATGAAAGCAGCCTTTGCTGACTCGGCACTGGTACTTTTCCGAGAGATGTGTCATAACTTGAATGTAAAGTGTGTAAGCCTATGATGATAATTGGCTGTGTGATGAATGTACAATGACGTTGTATTGTTCTTGTGATCGCTTCAAGAATAAGTGATTACTTAAGAACTCTTGCTTGTTCTAACGGTGGTGAGCTAATGCAGGCCAACTTGGTGAACTTTTCAAGTTGTGATTGATGTTTATCTGGTCATTTAACTGAACTTTTAGAGTTGATTTGTTGACACACTCGTATTGGTCATTCGTAAATAAAATTGGTCACTCCCCTCAATTGGTCAGCTTATATTTTATTTCTCTTACAGTTAGAAACAATTTCTAGGTCAAAGATTGACTGCCGTGGTTGAAGCCCAATCGACAGCACACTGTTATAGGCGTGACAGAAGATTTAATGCATAGCTGACGTGCGCTTGGAGAACGTTAATGGCGCCTTGATACGGTTACAAATAGATCTATTGAGTCAAGTTTCCTTGTGGTGAATTTGCTGGCTATTGGTTCCATTACCTTTCCCACTTGAACATAGTTGAGGAACTCACTCACCAAAATCTAGAGTTCAAAAAAGGGGCGATTTTATTGAATTATTTCACTGCACGTTTTGCTTCAAATTTTGCATACTGTACGATCTTGAGAGTGCCCCGAAGCGGTAATGTAATGACCAATGCAAGTATGAAAATATAAGACATAGAAATATACTAAACTAAATCGGACGTAATAATGTTATTTGCAAATGATAAAAGAAGAGATGAAACAGTTATGGTGACAGAAAAATATATAAAACTGAACAATCTCGAAGATGATGTAAGCGGAAGCAAGCGCGTTGGCGCTGGGCTACAGTGAAGTGACATAAAAGGGCTGATGTAAATGAGGCTTGTTAATGTTGTATGTGTGAGTGATGAGGGAATGCAGTAAGATGTCAGTGGATGACGCCGAAGAAAGTCTCGAAGGCAGAAAGGCGGTGAAATTAGATGAATATTCTTCTTGAATGAGAAGTCGCAAATCAAGTTAATTCTCAGTAAGAGAAATAAGCTAATGGCGGATGATGCTGGGAGAGTAAATATTTTCGCGAAGGAGAAACAAAATAGGCGAACAGAGCACTTGATGGACATAAAAAAAACTGAACAGAAAATAAACACACCGATCTGTGTACATCATAACAGTCAGAAGAACAATGAATAAAAAGGAGAAGAAAAGAGAGGGAATGTGAAAATTACGCCGGCGGGAAAAACAATAAAGGGAAAAGTGCGCGTACAGTTAGATGAAAAGGCGGGAAATAAAGAGCGCTTTAAGTTAAATTGAAAAGGCGGGAAACAGAGTTAATCCCTCAAAGAGATCGAAACTTATGCTCAAATATTCGGATGATGTGGTGATCCTAGCGTCAACTTGGCAGGAAACTCAAAATATTCTACATATAATGAAGCAGTACTGTAACAATAACTCATTAATTGTCAATGTCAAGAAAACAGTGGTATTAATATTCAGTAAAGGGGGCAGGCCCGCAAAGTTTAAAGAATTTAAATATGATACCAGTACCTTAGAGGTGGTAAATACGTTTAGTTATTTAGTATATCTTTCTGATCATCAGGCAAATTTAGACAAGCGGCTATCTCCCTTCTACATAATGGTGTTGCGGGTAGGTCAGGTGTTATAAGTATCCTGAAAGCCAGTAAGTCGGATACATGGGCGACCAAATGCCAACTGTACGATTCCATAGCTTCTGTCTTTTGTACAAGACATAAGTTTGGGGGTGCTCTTATTCAAATATTATAGAAAGAGGTCAACTGGCATTCTTTAAGTCGGTCCTAGCTTTACCACGAAACACTCCGGATGCGTATGTTAGAATGCAAACCGGTAGAATCCATAGGCAACATAAAATTTATGAGCGCATGTTAAAGTGGTGGATGAAGCTATTAGCTATGCAAGAGTATCGAATTCCTAAATTGTGCTATGTGCGCCTGAGAGAACTTGTGGATGTCCCATCGATCCCTTACAATTGGGCTCTGGAACTTAGAAACTATTTAACAGTAACTGGGGCTCAAAATCTCTGGCATGACCCAAATTTAATATCACTAAAAAATAATCTGTAAAGAAATTACAAATGCATTTACAACTTAATTTAATAAGTAAATATATAAATTTTGTTTTGAGCTCCACTTTTAATCCCCATTATAGGCTATTGAGTAACTTTGACTATGATGCAATATATACCGGGCTGAATTGCTCGATTGATGAATTAAGAGTATTAGCTCAATTAAGAATGGCCACAAATAAAGTAACTAGAGTTATTACTGGATCTGAAAGATTTCAATTTAATTCCAATGATGACTGCAAAATCTGCCACTCTTCCGACAAGGACACTTTAACTCACTTCTTAATTTTCTGTAGTGCCTTAGACCACCTGAGATCTAAATTCATAAATAAATATTTGCCTCTTTTAAAATCTGAAAATTATATTACAGAAGCTCTTTTGAGCGATATAAACAAAAAATAAACTAAACGACATATACTTTTTTTGTTAGAAAAAGCCTAAATTGTAGACAAGCCATATTCAATAAATAAACAACTAGCTTAGTAGTTTGAAGGGAAGGAAAATAGGCAAAATGAAATAAAAAGAATGAATAAATAAATGGATTAAACAAAACTATTGTAAAATGTTGTGATAATTGCTAAATGGTGATATTACTATTTCATTACTTGTATTATTAATAATTTGTTACTTTCTAAAAATTAAGTTTAAAGTTTATGTTTATTTGTTATGTTTGTCGTGCTTATTGTAAAACTGTTACAATTTATCTTTTGGTTCATATTACTTTCTTGTATCTCTCGCTTTTTATTATTTTAAATAAAACTCAAAAGAAAACTGTTTGATTTGAAAGGTTGTCTATTTGGCAGTGATGATTAAATGGAACTTTTTGCAATGATTTCTTTATGAGAGTACTATATGTATGATACATGTGTATGTATTAAGGTTTTTATTATTTTTTATGTATATATCTTTATTTTTGTTCAACGCAGAGTTAATTGTAAGCATGTTAATTACCTGGACTCCCTAGCTGTGAAATTTATTTTCTATAAGCCAATTAAATAAAAAAAAAAAATTCATGCGATTTCCAAAAGTTACAGAAAATTTAATTAGACTAAATTAGAAATTAGAAAAAAAAGTCTAATGAAACAGACTAAATTGCATTTTAATTTTTACATTTTCCTTTTTAGTTTTCAAAATTTGATAAAGGGAATTATTTGGTTGAAATAACATTAATTACAATTAAACCATTAGATTTTACTAAAGGAAGAATGAATATATTGAAGTGAATTGTATGAGTGGAAGAAGTTAAACCATGTATAAAATCTGTATGCCAGGTCCAAGTATATAAATTACCAAAGGATCTGGTACATGTATAATGGGGGCAACCAATCTGTACCACAATAGACCTCAATTGTTATATAAAATGGGCCAGTTTTAATCATTTATCTCTTATTAATATGAAAATATAACAATCATCTTTACATAAAAGATCTAGTGAATATTTTTCCCTCCATAAATAGGTATGTGGTAAAATGTTAAGAAGATCAAACACTTGATATTTCGTTTAAATATCTCGACTTCAACAAGGTTTTTTTTAAATAATTATATTAATTTGAGTTACATTCCAAAGCAAAAATTTGTTTCTTTCATTCCCTCCAATTGTTTCCTTTGTATACTTTAAATTCGTCATTAATCTTTTCCTAATATCGCACTTAAACTTTCTTATTAAATCTGCTATATTTCAAATTTCTTTTCTTTTTTTTTTTGGTAATTTAATGCGCATCAACATCTATAATCCTTAGCGCCTGGAGCCTTCTCAGTGCACTGCCGCACTCCGGACAGTGGTTCTCTCGTAACAGGCAACACTGTCCATCACTGGAAACTCAGACTATTTCATAGTAGCCCACGGTTGACACTTTCACGTTATTTCGCTCGGTTATAAATTAATAAATAGAAATAATAAGATGGTATGGATAAATTATTATCAAAATAAAATCTCCTTGGAAAAAAAAACATAGTTTAAGTTATACATCCCCATTCATTGATGTTCCCAATTAAAAAGGGAACAACGTCACTAAAGGACCGAATATGTGTTTTCCCATTCAGGTAGTAACACCCCTCTTAACCTAGTTCCTTCATAGTAAAGACTTTTCAAAATCCAGTGTATCAACTGTATTTGCTCGGTGCAAGTGTATGATATTACCCTGTTTAACAAAAACATCCTGATAATAGGCGAACGCCCGAAACCGGTCGATGACACAAAAAGAAGCAGGCTATTACGGAAAATGTCTCTGATGATTAAAATCTTGTTATGAAGTAAACTATTCCCCCTCTACAATTTCAAGCACACTTCCCACTAAGGTTTGTCTAAATCGTTCTAGAATAATATTCAATAATTCTTATTTTTAATAAAAACGGTAGTTAATCATATAAATCAAAAGTGTTGAAGTTAATCACTCCATATTTTCACACTATTCATTAGCAAACAACATTAGCGATGTGCACTAGTTCACAAACATTATACTAGGGAAATAACTCTTACTAAGAAAAAGTAAATAAATAGTAATATGTTATAAACACGTATAAAAATTTAATATTTTCATTAAGAAAATAAATTGTAATTTTTTTTGTTTTGTTTTGTTTAATACAACTAATTATATTTCACAAAAATAATTGAAATTTGATATTTATTACATTTTTTTTTTTTAATGTAAGGTTTTATTAAAAAAAAAAAATCATTTGAACATTAGATTAGATTAGATTCTATGGGGGAATTGGCTCTTCAGCCTGCGCTCCGCGACCGCCATAGGTGTATTGTGGCTTCCTCTAAGTTGGAGACCCTTCCTAGCCCTGGCCTTTGTCAAACTGTGGAGTCTGGGGTAGCTCACAGGTGGTCAATTTAGAGCACTTGTCAGCAGAGCACCCTCTCGAGCCCTATCTGCCTTAAAAGACCCTAAAGGGACCCCTGGCTGAGGCTTGCAGGTGTCAGCTTCTCCTCTCCAAAGAGACAAAACCTCAGCCATACATTCCCCTCGCACTGTACAGAACGTGCAGTGCTGTTTCCTCTTCTTTCTAACAAAACCTACAAAGGCTATCCGTTGCCAGGACCATGCGATGCATGTGCTTATTAAGTCTACAATGGCCAGTGAGTACGCCAACTACTATCCTTATGGCCACCCGGCCTAGTTGAAGTAATTCTGCAGTTAGCTTGGGCGAGTAAGCTATAAATGAACATTTTCGCCTGCCTTTGGCCTGGGGTTTGAACACTAATTAAATTTTACAGTTTTTTTGTAAGCTATAGAAATAGATATTAGAGAGTTCTGGAGATAAAAACGTCTTCAAGCTCGTCTTTTTAGGTTAGGTTTCAACAACTGATACACATAAAACTAAAGGAAGATAAAATTTCGTAAAAATTCCAAGTTTGAATTAACTTATTAATAATAAACAGGTTGTGTGAGCGTTTTATACCAGATTTTTTTTTATTTTTATTTTTTCTTTTATATTATTATTAGTCTTCAAACACAACCCATTATTAAACATACAGCAATGATAATTACGAAACAATTCAAGTTTTTTCTTTTCTAAGCAAAGATTTTTTAAAAAAAACATGTAAAAAGACTAAATTTTCAAATATCTTATCTTGTAGAATTTTAGGAAAGTAAAAAATTTGTATTAAATATTTTAATTAAGAGATATATATATATTTTTATTACAGATAGTGTGATAATAAAGGAGGTAGAGCTGCTCTACATAATATAGACCATTGTTATGCTTGCCTAATATATGAAGGTATATTGTGGAAAAGTCAGGGAATTTTCTTCCGGAAATATAGTTTTTCCTGAAGAGAGGATCTAATTTTTTAGAGGAAGAGACATACACACACAAACACACGACATCTTTGAGGTATGTGCAAACGTTCTATAGCGTTAAAATGAAATACTTTTCTCATTTCGTATTTCCTGCAACCTATAAAATACTTACAGCATTACACCTTTAGTTTGTATATTTCACTTATATTTATATTTCACTACGTATGGCAAGATTATCTCTATAACATACAGTATGTCCAAATTTATAATATTCAAATTAAAATTCTTTGCTACATTTTCTAATTTCAAGATCTAAAATGGCGTATTAAATTCATCACACAGAAATGCCAACAAATTATTTTTAATCTGCGGCGCTTCTTTTGCACCACCCGGCAGCCTTAACTCAATAAAACTTTCTCCTGTGAACGTGGTTCGTTAACTAGGAATTTACTTTGACAAACGACTGTAGTGGATGTAGCAATTGGGGAAAAATAAATTAATGAATTTTGACAATATTTTAAGTGAAATCATTTTATAAAATAAAATAGTGAATTTTCACTACTTCAAATAGTGTATTTTAGTGAAGGGGAAAGAGTCAGGTACTATTAAATTAAAGTCAGTGCTATTGAAGAGATAAAATGGACGAGAATCCGTTAGGGTATGACAATGCCACTTGGCCAATTGTTTTGTAGGAGAAAATACCCCGCTAAGGCAGAGCATTCTTTAAACTGTCTGAATTACATGCCAGTTTAAGTGTGAACATTTGCGTTCCAATCAATTTAGTTGCTAGTTATTCGATTCTGTGCATTTATAAGTCAATTAAAGATCACAATTAATAATTACCTTGTAAATTTACTAATTTAATATATAGTTAAATTATTTAATTAAAAGTGGTTCTTATTCTCTATTTCTAAACATACATACTCACAAGCCCTTTACAAAACTGCTCGTGGTACAATACTACAAACATACAGCAACACATCACACCAACATTTCACGACTAATATGTGATCCACATACCAGACTAAAACGAATGAAACACAACAGACAGAATGAACTATTATTGAGACTAATAGGCCGACGATTAAAATTCTCATTAGAAAATAAACTACTTATACATACGGTATATTTAAAGCTGGGGATCAACCAGAAGGTTAAATTCACAGAAAATCCAGACTTTTCAATACGAAATGTTCTCAAGCGTTGGTCTAGTGGCTAGCGCACTCGCCTTTGGTGCGAGAATTCAGGGTTCGATGATGGCAAACTCAATGTTGTTAAGTGTTATTTCAGTTTAATTTACAATTCTATCATCTAATTAAACAGTAAATATTATGTTATTATTATTATTTGACTGTGGGGAGGGACCAAACCCTAGGCTATCCAAAGCCTCACTGGGCCCAAAAAACATTATGTTAAAAATAACATGATTTTTTGCATTTCTGTAATAAGAAATTTTTATTACACAATTTTATAAATTATAAAATATCTAAAAAGATAAATATAGTAAAAAAAAAAAAAAAATTCTAGGGCTTGCCAGAATGACATAATTAAATTTATGTTAAACGTTAATGGTTTAATTCACTTTTATTGCTCTATATATTCAAACAAAATACTTTAATACAGTTTTAATACAGTATAATTGTTAACAAATTCGGAAGATTCTTCTCGAACGTTCTTAAATGCTGCATACGAATAGTGAGATATTCGTTCTTCTTTTAAAAATAAAAAAAATTTAAATTTTTGCCAACGTTTCGACAAATATATTGTCTTTATCAAGGCCTATATTACATACAAATACAACGGATTCTTTTTAGTAAGACAAAATCAAGAAACAGAAAAAACAGAATGTAATAAAAAATAAATTATATTGATTAATTTATAATTTTTTTTTTTTATTATTTGGTTTACTTACTTAAAAATAAGGAATGTTAAAAAAAATCTTCAAATCATGATAACTTTAACTTATGTATATTTTAGGGAAAATAAACACCTCAATGATAACTTTAACCGGCCTTGGAATTTGCACAAAAAGTTGTTTTCCCCTATAAAAATATAGTGGTTGTGGAAATATATATTGATTCCCTGGATAACATTGTAGTCCAGAAATAAAGCTTTCATTAAACCAAAAAAAAAAACAAAAAAAAAACTAAATTTGAAATCTAACAAATTCTCTAAAACTCACCTAAAAATCAATCCGGAAAAAAAAAATGACCAATAAAAATGATAGTTTTATAGTTTTGCTATTAAATTCGAAGTTCGAAGGAAAGTGAAGAAGGATCGAAAAATTACATCAATGCATCTAATTTTTATGAAGCAAAAGATTTCTGTTGCCTGAGAACTTTCCGAAAAATGAATTTTTCTCGAAAAATATTTCACCAAATAAAGATACGCATATTATATGTCTGTGTAGATTGTATACAAAGTTTAAAGAAAATTGTTGAAACTGTTTTGGAAAACATCGTAAAAAACTAAAAAAAAAAAAAAAAATTAGTAAATTAACATTTTGGGTTAATGGATTTTGACGGAAATCTTCAGGTCAGACGCAGCTTCATACAATTATTTTAGTATTTGATATATTTTGTCTAAACACATCATATTTATGGACCTCAATTTATATATATTTAGAGCTCAATTTCGAAAAGTTGACATGATCACAGTTCGAACAGTATATAAGTAAAAATGTTATCATATTAAATGGTAATTTATACTCCAGATCAAATCATTCACATTAATAAACTTTCAAAATACAATATTAAAAGGTCCACTATATTATTTGTATAATGATTAAAAAAAAATTGTTGGATCCACTTTTACGACTAATTGATCGATTTCATTCGGTATTACCGTATCGGATTCCAGGTACACAGTTTGAATATAACATTTCCGGTTAATCTTTAGATTATATGTAGTGAAAACTTAACTATTTCAATCTTATATAATTGCATTATATACTGAAAAGTTATTATAAATAGCAAAAAAAAAAAAAAATTCTAGATTCCCACTAAATTAAAAATTTATATCAACAAGCATGAACTTTAAAAATTCTCCAAGAAAAAGCTACGTACTTTAACAGTCATAAACTAGTCATGACACGACAATACGTATAGTTCAGCAAAGTAAGAAAGAAGTTGGCCGATAAAAGATCAAAGAACAATGGTGTGCCCAAAACCTTTTTTCAGAGAGAGGGAAACTAATAAAAAGGGAGACCCCCCCAACATTCTGTCAACATTTATACTATACAACTTCACAAGACTTAATCCTTAAACTTTTCTACCACAATGGGCTATCTCCTCGATATCTTAAAGAATTTTTTAAACCTTTTTTAATTCTATGAATTTTTATTTATGCTCTAATTCCATTTACTTATCCTTTTTAGATACTATTGAATTTTTTATAATGTTTTCGAAAAAATACGCTGCATAAAAATTAGTTATTTAAAAAAATAATGATTGAGGTATTTACAATAACTCGCTGGATAGAATATGAAGAGAAATCAGAAGCTATTTCTATTATAGGAAGAAAATTTAAATGAATAAAATATATTTCAATGGACTAAGCTTCTTTTTATTTTAATCTGACATTATCGGATGGCGTTAAATTGTAGAATAGAATTGCCAAGCATTTGCATCAGGCTACGGAGCAAGACAGACATTTGCCCCCTCTTTAAAGCAAAGAATTCTCAAAAATGAATAGTGAAGAATATAAAACCCTGAAAGCACAGCTGTGTTTTATAATGGAGTTGATGAGGAGAGAAATTGGGTTAGATTAATTAGACGAGATAATAGTGCGAAAACACAAGCCCGACCGAGAGAAAACTCTCTCTGGTACTCTCTGACTTAAGCAGGCTAGAGTGGGGAGAACCTGTATATAAGCCAGTGAGAGATCTAGACATTCTATCTATCAGATTCAACCATATACATCGCATCGTGTCATATTTCTACTCTTACCTTTTATTCTATAAAATCATTACGTCCAGTGCAGTTTGTGTAAACTTATAGCTATATTATAACAGTGTCTTCATAGCTCGACTAATTAATCTAACCTAATTTCTCTCCTCATCAACTCCATTATATTGATGGCAGCGGTGGGTTTCTTAAAGCTTACACAAACTGCACTGGACTTGTAATGATTTTATAGAATAAAAGGTGAGAGTAGTAATATGACACGATGCGATGTATATGGTTGAATCTGATAGAAGAATGTCTAGATCTCTCACTGGCTTATGTACAGATTCTCCCCACTCTAGCCTGCTTAAGTCAGAGAGTACCAGAGAGAGTCTGTTTTCTCTCGGTCGGGCTGTGTTCTCTCTCTAGCCGTTACAGTTTTAAACTGCTGCCCCAGTTAGTTTGGCGTGAGAGCCACGTATAACGTGCTACTAATAAACAGAAACTTTCTGAACTAGTTACGGCCAATTTCTGTCTTCCTGCAGATCCTTCAGTGCAGGGTAAATCTATTGAATTCATTTATTAATGCGGCCAATCCAATTAATTCTGATAACCTCAAAATCTCTCACATAAGATCCTTTGGAAGAAAACCATGGTGTGATTACAGTTGTGCGCATGCAAGAAGAAGAACGTTTAAATTATCGGACCTAGTTCGAAAGACTAACACTTCTTTGGCCATCACAGCTTATCGCGAACCTATTAAAGATTCAGAGATATTTTCCATGTTTTTTTTGCGTTCGCTCATCATCAGGATGTTTTTTGTCAATACAGTGTGATAATATAGACTTGCACAAAGCAAATTTAGTTGATACTTTTGTATCCTATCGATGAGCACAAAAAGAAGCAGGTTATCACGGAAAATATCTTCGATGCTTTCTTCCAGCTCCGCGGAACCAACCTCAACGACTAATAAAGGTTATTTAGACTCTCTGTAGACAAAGAGAATGTGTATTTTACATCAATTATAGTTCAATTGCAATAGGCTTAGGGACTCCAAGACTCTAAACATTCTGGCAATAGGTAATTAACCAATTAATCAAAACTTTCATCTGTGGTACCGATATAAATATGAATGCTTGGTATGTTTATTTAGAGAGTTTGTTGTCCCCCCTCCCCGGGCTCTCATTAATCATTCTTTTCTTTCTGGTCGCATCCAGGAGGTCCTGGGGTATTACAAAACCGGAATTTTCTTGAATTTTCTGAAGCAGCGAGAACAGCTATTATATCCGTAAAACGATTAAAGGCCACCAATAAAGAAGGATTCGAAGATTGTAAGCATGTATATTTTAATTAAGGATTTTTCCAGAGGTTTTCATGCGAATGTGCATATATTAAATTTGCCAGAGCTACTGGTAAAAACAGTGTTAGATGTTTAAAACCCTATGCAAAAGTCAATTTAACTTACTCAAAATATTTTGCGTTTAATTCACATTTTCCTAAGCCAATTACCGAATTAATACTACATTACTGTAATTATTCTATTGAGATTTAAATTACGTAAAGAATAAACTTAATGTACAACGTGGAAGTAAGCTCACATTGTTTCCTTATACATCCATATTGGCTTTAACTAAAGCTTACATCTGAATGTAACTTGACATCTAATTACAAAAGCCTAACATGAATAAACAATACGTATTTAAATATATTGTTTGCAGTATTTCTTAACTTCTTTACAACTGTAAATATTTATTTACAAAAACTTTTGTCAGTAAATGTATACTTGAAAACAAAGTAAAATTATTAATCTACGCATCAGACTACATTCTGCTTAGAGTTTTGTTTGTTTAGACTTTGTATAAACAATAATACCTATTTGGATATTGTATTGTGAATTTAGTTTCTCTTTGCCCGTATAATGGAACTAACTTTCAATACAAACTATTTTCTCATTCTCTCTCACATGAGTCTGGTTTTATTTAGCTTTTGAATGTTGAAATTGTAAAGTTTGCCCATTATTCTGTTATAATCATTTTAGAGGACACTAGAATTTCAAATTTATTATTATTATGTTCAAGTGAGTTCTACTAGAGAGCCAGATATTGAAGAGGTTGCTACTAAAGTTGAACTAGAGAAGGATAAGTTCCCTTAGCCAGCTGGCCGGTATACCTATTAATTTTGCTGCCTATTCGACACTCTGAATCACACCTTCTGACAGCAGTCTGAACTTTTACATAATATTTTGATTTTATCTTCCTTTAATTTTGTTATCCAAGTTTCTATTCATGGAGTAATTTATTTTTTTTTATTTTATGCTTTTGATTTGTCTATTTTTTTTTACTTTCTCTTACAATAGGCATGCCCGCAAGGAATATCTGTCGCATGCAGTACTTAGAGAGTAGCGACCCCACGGGTTACCACAGCTCCGTACTCTATGCACTTCGTCAGAACAGTACACAATACATTTAAACTACATGCACTCTACACTTTACAGACAACGACAAACACACTCCACCAACCAGGGTCTCCGTCCCTAGTTAATTGGCGAAAGCCAAGGGAGAACCTAGCGTGCTGGACTAGCAACGCGGAGGTTCTGTGTTCTAATCTAGCATGCTGCTCTTAGATTTTTTCTTTCTAGGAGCCCTTACAACTCACTGTCCGGCCATGGGCAGTGTTGTCTGTAGCTAGAGAACACTGGTTGTAGGCCGGCTATGCATTGGAGAAGGCTCCGGGGGGCACAATAGATCTTTCAGGAAGTGGCATTTCAATAAAATAAACGACTCTATCAATGACTTAATATTAATAAGAATTAAATGTGTTACATAATCACGAATATAAAAAAAAAAATAGTTGAACAGAAGTGCATTAACTGAACGTGTGCTGGTGTCCATCAGCGTTCACTTCTCTATATTGTGTATGTGTTGGAATCGATTATCGGATTCCAGAGGTATGAAGTCAGATGTCTTGAAGAGGGATTTCTTAGGCGGAAGTTAGTTTAGAGATTTTAGAGAGTTATTACTTGAAATACTAAACACTGAATTTACAAAAATAGACTATATTTTTACAATAATTTGAATGTGTGAAATGGTAACTACAATTAATATGAACTGTTATAAATAAATAAATAATTTAAAGAGATAAACAACAACTAATTTAAATGATTAAAATAAATAAAACTAATATGCACAACTATGAAATGTTTGATAGAATAATTATAAGTTTAACCTTGTATAGGGACGCGCTCGCAGAACTCAATGCTGCTCGTTGAAACTGTAATGCTAATAATTGTAATGATAATACTGATAATACTGATCCCCTCCTCCAGTGGAGCGAAGTTTATATCAGAATTACTCACACACTGTCAGGTGTGTAAGTAGTACTCACACTAAGACATCTCTCGTAGTGTGCGACCTTGGCCAGGTCGGTGACCAGTGTGATTTAGGTCAGTGGCCAGCTTTAGGCGACAGATGGCCGCCCATCGGTGATTTTCAAAGACTGGTAGCCTTGAATCGGCCAGGTGGCTTCTGTTCAATAATGATCCTTGTTTAAAAGGGTTTTATCGGTGCTCGTCTTTGATACTGTGTATTGACCCTTGTATTGAAAAGGCTTTTTGTTCGGCGCGGCCCTTGTCTTGAAGACAGCGGCCGGCTGGGCCACTAGTTATAAATTATCCTTTCTTCTTGTTATCTTGTGTGAAGATAGTGGCTGGCTGGAGCCACTTGACATTGGTATGACATTGATATGTCATTACATGTACACAACATTCACCAAAGAATCACGTTACTCTTTAGTTACGCTGAAGACAAGTCAATTCTTGCTTCCAGCTCCGACTTTTTACAACAGCTTCCAATCACTATTGAAAACAATTAAACAAACTAGAAAATGGCGAATCAAGTTTATTACTCAAAAATGCAGTAAAAATTACTATTACTCTTTGACGTGTCTCTTTTTTTATCCAATATCCCAATAATCCCCTACAACAATCTACCGAAAATTAGTAACAGGAAGTATTGCGATCGTGTTAGTTTTTTGAAATTGAGTTTTCACCGGAAATACTCGTTTTGAGGCTTCCTGTGTCCAGAAAAGTGGTTTTTAGAAAATTGCCTACATGATTATATGTATTTGTGAGTGTGTGTGAACAGAATAACTCAAAAACGAAAAGTTTCAGAAATAAAAACTATTGCTACTAGGTAGTAATGCCCAACTATCGCTGACCAAGAAAAGGCTTAAATACACCTCTATTAATAAAACCCAACTGGATATACAGCTCTAAACTGTGGCGTTCAGCAAAGCGACCAGTATCCAACTTATCCTCTCCAAATAGTGAATGCTCCATACTACATTTTCAATTGCACTACTCAGAGAGATCTAAATATTCGATTAGTCGCAGAAATGGGCAAATCTTGTTAATCTAAGTTACACCTGAACGTGTTTACCGATTCCAATCTGTTTATCCGTCGACAGACGTGCAAAAAAAACATCCCTGGAATTCCCCCCCCCCAGGCCTAAGTGACAGTGGTCTCGTGCCTGGTGTAGTGGAAGAAGGAAATGGAAAAACTGAAATAATTTTGGAAAATATTTTAGTGAATTTTAACTTAAAATCAAGTGTATTTTTAGTGTAGTGAAATGAACTTAGAATCTGTTAGGGACTATTAATCCCTAACTGAGTTCAATGATATCCATAGACAAAGGACCCAGGTACAAGACACCGTTAGAAAGACCTTTCTGAAATACCTCTTCCGAAAAGACAAGCATTATCTGAACAGCATTGTTTCATCAATCACTATACAGAATTCAACCAGTAACGCAACGTCATTCTCTCATTTTAAATTCAGGGCGCCAACAAGTGTCGTAATTAGAACATTTGTGTCTGTAAATCATTAAGCGCAAGAGTTTCTGTATATTTATAAGCTTTTTACATTTATTACAATATTACTTGTAATATTGTCATTCATATTATTCAATAATTCAGAAATAGTCAGATTATTTGTTGCAAGCAGTGGTGACTTCATTATATCTTAAACATATCTATCTCTCTTTAAACTATATTCACACATAAGCTCTTTCAAACTCGCTCGTGCTACAGTACCCGATACAACATACATACAATACATCTACTCCAATACATTACACATAACTAGCATGTATTTTCGATAAAAATTCAATTTCGAAACTTGACACGACCGTAATATTTCCTCTTAAGTAGTAATATAAAGTAAAAAATTGTTTTTTTTTTTTTTTTAGAAATTGGTCTATGTGAAATCAGTAATAGAAAATCGCTAAAAGCTGGGAACTTGATATTTCCTAATCGTTTAGGTGCAAGTAGCAGGCAATCAGACAGAAAAAGTTTTATCAAAATTGGTCTTCCAGAAGTACAACTTTACTGAGTGGATCTTCCAGTTGCGTGTTACAAAAACAGCTCCAAAGGAGGCTTTAATTTTCCTTATATACTACATACATATCGGTTCATAACTTTTATTTCAACTATTGTGGGGAAATTTACCTTAGATGGATTTTGAGGGAGAGTTGGATGGATTTTGATTTAGGCTTTCCACTAAAGTGGCATTTCAATAAATTAAACTTTTATCAATTAGGTACTTAATAAGAATTAAATGTGTTACATAAATCACGAGTATACAAAAAAAAAAAAAACAGCTGAACAGAAGTGCGTTAACTGAACGTGGCCTGATGTCCATCAGCGTCCACTTCATTATATTGTTTACACAACAGTCTTACCAAAGATTACACCAACAGTCTTACCAACATTTTCGCTGAAGACATAGTCAATTCACGCTTCCAGCTCCGACTTTTTACAACAGCTTCCAATCACTATAGAAAACAATTAAACAAAATAGAAAATGGGGAATCAAGTTTATTACTCAGAAATGTTATTAAAATTCCTGTTACTCTACGACGTGTCTCTTGCTTTATTTCAATACTCCTAATCCTTGCAAACTAGGAATGTACATTGACAAATGAATTATATAAAGACTTCCATATATGAGACTAAAACGACAAGAACGTGACAAACGGAATGAACTGCTACTACGACTAATAGATACCATTGGAACAGCGTTCTCAAACCGATATGTACTTAAGGACTTGAAACGTGGGGTTCAAGACAATTAAGTCTTTTTAATGGAAAATTTTTCGTTAAATTACATACGCTCCATTTTTACATCACCTAATTCCACTCTTCAAAATGATCTCAAAATTTTTCATAATATCTCTCAATTTCTAAAATTTCAGGTCTTTCTTCTTTTGAACTCAAATTTTTGGATTCAAATTCTAAACTCCACAATTATTTATATCGTCAGCTGAACTGCTGCTAGCTCTGTGTCTTCTGAAATCGATGTGACAAACTCAAACGGGAGTGTTGCCAGTTGTGATAAGGAGGGAATGGATTTTAGAGAAATAAACTAGAATGTATACTGAACACTGAATAATAAAAAGAAGACTCAAACTTCAAGGACTTTACAGCAGTTGGTAGAGAGAGATATATATAAAAAGACAGACTGGCTGAGTGATGAGAAGCTAGTACATAGGTTGCTGGCTGGCCGTAAACTGTCCTGAACTTTTCTACTTTGTATTTATATGAATTGACTCTCCCTTCCTAGTTTGGGCTTGGGTATGTAGTCCATCGCCCACCATTCGGGGTGCAATCAACCCAGGTTGGAGAATCCCTCACCCCGACCAATCCTATCCTGATCCTTTTCCCTTGCAGGGTTGTCTGTAAATCTCTGGGTTATTGACCTCCTGAACTTCAGGCAATGGATAGGAATCAGTAGATGGCACGATCCATTGGGCGTGCGATCAGTCACGCTAAGCTTGTTAGAATATGAATTACTGAACTAAGGGCGCAAGCTATATTCCAAGCCAATTGCTTGCAATTGAGGTTGGATTCGTATGGCTGTGTTTTAACCAATAACAACTATGACCTAGGTTATGAGTTAAGCGGGAGGAGACTCGCGATATAAATTAAACCCGTAGCTAGAAGCGCATTTGCTGGGTGTGCGCGGTTTACCAGAGCTGGGTGCCTTCCCTAGCTTCTGGGACCGCATTGTGCTATCACTTTACGCGCTGGTGGACCGTATCTCAACCCGTCTTAAATGGATCAAGCGGGAGAGTGCCTGGGTTTAGCACTTCTGCCATGGCGAGAGCACCAACAGTCTCTCCATGCTGGTGACATCCTTCTCTTATAAAGACCTTGTTGCTTGCAACGGGGGGACTGAAAAACCCCAAGATGGTAGGTACGGTCCTTAAACTACCCCCAAGTACTGAAAGAGGAGAAAGGGGTAACACACACGGTGAAGAATGTCCCTTCCTAGACTGGCTTAGGTAGGAAGTAACTAAATTTGATTCATTTAATGTGCTTCTCTGCTCTATGCATCCTATGAATCTTAAGTGCTTCGGATTCCTTCCCGTGCATCTTCTTTCCTCTAGATAGCCTAGTCCAGAAGACCTTGATCATCTTATT
>JAAEAF010004482.1:0-127288 GCA_011037195.1 Triatoma infestans | reverse complement strand
TCAAGTGCTAAAACAAACGCACTTCCGGTTATTCGATTTTTTTCGAAACTCGGAATTTCAACAACATATTTAATTCTAATTAACATTATTTAGATGACAGAATTGTCTAATAAACTGAAGTAGCAGTTAAGATGAAAACCTAACTACATCCCTCCCCCTAAAAGAGCCCTTCAATGAATTTCCCCGGAGATATGTTTCAAATAAAAGTTGTAGCTCTTTGTATGTGTAGTTGATGTACTAAGTTTGAAGAAAATGGTTGGAGCCATTTTTGAGAAAATCGCAAAAACGTAAAGAAACTAACTAGTAAAATGGTACTTCCGGTTCAGGAATTTTGACAGATAACGCACCGTCAGATCCCATGGTGATACCTAAACGTAATATTCAAGTTTCCAACTTTCTATGGTTTTTCGTTTTTTGAGCTATGCTGTTCACATGCACATACACACACAAACAACCATTTGCTAAAAACCACTTTTTTGGACTCAGGGGACCTCAAAACGAATATTTCCGGCGAAAACTCGATATGAAAATTTGACACGATTACTACTTTCTCTTACTAGGAGAAAATGCGATCAACAATTTTTTTTTTTTTTAAATTCATATGGTTTAAATATATTTATCATATAATTTGTAGAAATGTATGGTATTTCGAAAGAGCATTTTTGACTTAAGACTAAGGTCCATTACACCCCAATAGCGTAATAATCATTTTTCATAGAAGAGTGATTAAAATGATAGGTCTAATAATAGAAGAGAGATAGATTAATGATAGGCCTAATATGTGTAGATATTTACACGAAGTTGTACAAAAACTATGGTAACAAAGAAAAAATCTTTAAAAAAAAATCGAAAATTCGGTGATGACCCACTTTTGAATGGCGCATTTAAACCGAAAGAAAGCTCCATGCCGAATCCACTAACAAAAACAATAATTAAGTTTGAGTCTTTTGTAATAGCCACCAAAGAGAGCAAGAGAAGCTCAACCACTCTCTCGGACTGGAGTGGGACGAGCTGTATAAACATAGCGACGGACCGTCCATAAAGACAGTTGAATTCAGTTCAATACATCCCACCGCTGCCACCAATGTAATGGATGTGTTAGGTAGAGAGAATTTAGGTCTGGTTGATGATATAAGAAGAAGACTTGGTTAACACTGGTTAACTAATATATTAATAAATAGACAGACTGCCTGGACTTTACAATAGAGGAATGTTTAAGGTAGAGTGGTATGAAAATGACACATGGCGATAGGATGTATTGAACTGAATTCAACTGTCTTTACAGACTGTCCGTCGCTGTATTTATACAGCTTCTCCCACTCCAGTCCGAGAGAGTGGTTGGAGCTACTCTTGCTCTCTTTGGTTGCTGTTATACTTTGTTATTTTTTCTGTCAAGTTGCTTTGCTATTTCTCTCTCACTCACACCTCTGTCCCATAGACACCTTTCTCACAAATGCACAGAATGCCACATACAGACCCACAGACCATACGCTACTATATTTAATTTCTCTTACCCAGTAAGAGAAATATTGCTATCGTGGCAAATTTTAGAAATAGAGTTGTCACAAAAAAAAAATTACCTGATGTGAAACACTCACACGACTTTCTCTTACTGCAGTGTAACAAAAATTATAATTGACAAATTTTATAGTTAGTATTCCAAATTAGTAATGAAATTCTCGGTATTTTTATGGAGAAAATCGCAAGAAATGCAAAAAAAAACACTGTTTGGTAAAAACGCACTTCCGGTTTACACTACCAACTTAAAACTCGTAATTTTGGCAATCTATTTCTTTCTAATAATTTTGTTTAAATGGTAGAATTGTATAATCAACTATTATAGTATTTTATAGGAAAACATAACCTCCATCTATCCCCCAAAAAGCCCGCTTAAATGAGTTTACTCGGAGAAATGTTTCAAATCAAAGTTGTAGCTTTTTATATGTTTAGTTCACGTACTAAGTTTAAATAAAAATCGTCGAGCCATTTTAGAGAAAATATAAAAAAAACAACTGAAAAATACAATTAGTAAAAATGCTCTTCTGATTTCTCTTCAAACTCGGAATTTCAACCACATATTTAATTCATACCATTTGTCTCTGACCTAGCCCAATCCCGCTACACAAAATTTCATTCCAAACTATCCTTCCATTTTAATCCCCTAATCCGTGACCTATCCTCAAGAACACTTCCTTCAAATCCTCATCGAAGACTAAAGCGGAGGTGGCCGCGCGATCATCTAAGTGCAGAACGGTGGCCTCCTAGGATGGCTGCTGTGTAAGATTGCCTTCTTGGCGAACTAGCGGCTCCCATCACTGGATGGTCGCCGTTCACATCGCTCATGCCAATTTGTATATATATTTATTTATATGTACAATATTCATACATCAATTTTGCTTGTTGTATATATGTACAGTTGCAGAAAAAAAAAAAAAAAAAAAAAAAAAAAAAAAAAAAAAAAAAAAAATTCTAATTAACTAATTAGAATTTTAAATAATTTACATAATAGAATTGTGTAATAATCTGAAATAGCAATTTAAAGGTAAAACTAATCCCACCCCTACCCCAGAAGTGTCCTTAATTCAATATTATTGGAGAAATGTTTCAAATACAAGTTGTAGCTCTTTGTATGTGCAGTTGATATAAAGGAAGTTTAAAGAAAATCGTTGCAGTAGCAGACGCATTGAGGTACTAACACTAAGCACCCAAGCGCACATATTACCACGTCCAAAGCAATATATTGGCTAGTGACTACAAATTCGACAGCGAATTTCTTACTGAGATTCCCTAAACTAAGGTGTGTCTTTAGAGTAATTGAATAAAAACAAAAAAAAAAAAAACAAAATCGATCATCTGTGGTGGGGGCTTAACATCAGTTGTCGGATAAATTTTGAAGAGTAAACATCAGTCACTAAAGTAATTAACCTTAATTAGTTTACAAGTCTCAACCTTGAAAGATTTACTAAGTTGCCCACGCTACTCAATCAAGGAGTTTTATTAACTAATTAAACAAAAAAATAGTTCTAATATTATTATAATTGAGTGCCCGAATGCGCGGATCAAAACCAGATTTTACTTAAGAAATCTCTTCGGTCAAATGAAGTTCTTACGATGGATGCCAGAAATATAAAAATATATTTAATTTGAAATAATCAAAAATATCAAGAAAAATGTAACATACCCCTTGCAAAAGGACTATTCAGGTAGAAGACCACTATTGTCTTTTAGAGTTCATGAACTTGATAGCATTGTCTACCCCATCTTCTCACAGGAGAAGATTTGAACGAACAATTGGAAGATTTTTCCTTCAAGACAGTCTGAGCTAGACATTTCACCAGAACACTTCAGGACTGTGCCAATTATAAGTTAAAACATAAGAGTTTATTCCAACTAATTTCAATATACTTATAAGCATATTATTGTGATATTGTAAAGATTCAATTCTTTTAATGAATAATATATTTATTTCAAAACAGTGGTGCTGTTTTGATTATTACTAATACTTCTCTCTTAAACATATATACTTACAAGCCCTTTTACTAAACCCCTTACGCCACTACAAGCTACCACTATACTACAACAACAGCACCAAATTTTTATTACTTCTCTCTCTTAAAACTACATACGCACAAGCCCTTTACAAAACCGCTCGTGCTACACAAGCTACCACCACACTATAACACAACATCACCAATTACATTTCATTTTACTAACCACATAAATATTAAACGACTCACAAAGCTTGCGCTACAACAACACGCTAGATTCATCACGCTACCCAAACAATCAACACTCTTCACTCAATCAGTCTACCCTCTATATAATTTTCTCTCAGCACACACAGTATATTATTAAATTGTGAGTAAAAGTTTCATTTCATCATCATCATCATCTATCTCAGAGATACTATCGGAGAAGAGTGGCAGTCTTTTAATTTTCAACGGTTTATCTGATCTGCTTTTAAGAAACTTTATAGGTCTTTAAAGTACACGAAGAATCCTGTATGGCTGTGAGATCTGGGCTAGCGCTCTTACAAAGGCGAGACACCGGAGACGTATGGCCGAGGTAGAAAGAAGGGGGGCGCTTAGGATAGCCAGCGCGTACCGGACGGTATCTGAGCCGGCTGTCCTAGTGATCGCAGGGTGATCCCGATTGATCTTCAGGCCAGGGAGAGGCAGGAGGTTTGGAAGAGGAAGGGAGAGCCAGTCGAAGCAGATGCCAGGCTGAGGGCCAGACGGGCCACACTGCAAAGGTGGCAGGAGCGTTGGGAGAATGAGCACCGCGGTAGCTGGACCGCGAAGCTTATCCCCAGTCTGTTGGAATGGGTAAGTAGGCGGCATGGCGAGGTCGACTACTTCCTCACCCAATTTCTCACAGGACATGGCTGTTTTGCCGCGTACCTGTGGAGGGTGGGGAAAGTGGGAGACCCGTCGTGCATCTACGGGGATGGAGAAAGAGACGATGCTTTTCATACCTTTTTTAGGTGCGGCAGATGGGACCGAGAACGGCGGAGATTGGAAGCGGAAATCGGGAGGATCTCCCCGGATACGGTGGTGAGGGCCATGCTCGCCGGAGCGGATCGTTGGGACTGGGTGGCTACCTTTGTCCGGACGGTCCTGCGGATGAAGATAGGCGAAATGAGTAGACACCTCGACCTCCCGAGGACGGGGTCCAGCTAGGCCGGAGGCAGCCCGTAGTGGCATTACGAGGCACCACCCCGAAGTAGTACCATAAGCAGTTCCGGGGTGGACAAGTGCCTGTGAGGGAGGGGGGGTTTAGTGGGTGCAAGCCCCACACTTTGTGCGTAGGCATTTTCCCCCCTCCGTAAAAAAAAAAAAAAGTACACGAAGAATAGAAGACAACTATTTGTAACAAAAAAAAAAAGTTATTTTAAATAAAAAATTGCAAATTAGTTTTCTATAGATGGTGGTATAAGTTACTAAATATTCAGAAAATTCAGACTTAATATATATATGATTTTATTTTGAGCGTATTTGTTTGTAAAAAGAAATCAATATAAGTAGTAGAATTGATATAAGGATATTATGTAAGAAAATTGAAGTTTCCCTATATAAGATGAATAAAAGATTTTCTCCAAGGCAAGAGTTTCATGGGAACATAAAGAAGGGATGGAAGGTTTGTCGGCTCAGCTACAAACGAATATCGAAAGAAGCGGGAATACAGTAAGGATAATGCTGTGAAAATGAATATTCATTGGGCCCAACAATTTCTGTCTCACTCCCACTTTTACTCTCTCTCTCTCTCTCTCTCTCTCTCTCACTCAGATACAAAGAGGTGGTAGTCAAGGTACTAGGTTCTGTTCTATTATTTCATCAAAACAAACTATATATTATTGCATTCACGTATTAAATCAAGATTATTCCATAGTCTCTAGTCTGTTTTTTAAGGCTACAATTTATTCTGCTCTGTAATATTCAAATACCTATTCAATTTTTTCTTGAAACAATTCATCTTATTTTCCGAATGAAATATTTTCATCAAAATCGGAATTCTTACTTAACGTCTAAATGGTAATTTTGTATGTACGTATACCGGTGAACAATGAAGATTTGTCATCACACCAATGTCAATGAAGATGAGGAGATTATGGTGCTCTCTGATTCTGTTCCTAGTTACTATTTTTTACAACTATGAAATTGCGGGCAAAAAATAAAAAAAATTCTGTCGTGAAACACTCACACAACTTTCTCTTACCGTTCTCAAAAATATAATTAATAAAATTTTACAGTTTGTGTATTAAATTTAATGAAATTCGCGAAAACTGAAAAAAAAAAAAACTGTTCAGTAAAAGCGCACTTAGGGTTTAACTAATTTCCTTGAAATTCACAATTTTGGTAATCTATTTATTTATAATTAATTTTCTTTGGATGATAGAATTGTATAATCAACTATGATATCACATTAGAGAAAAAACCTAACCCCCTCCCATATAAGTGCCCTTAAATGAATTTTCCCAGGGAAATGTTTTAAATAAAAGTTGTAGATCATTGTATGCGTTGTTTATTTACGAAGTTTCAAGAAAATCGTCGGAGCCATTTTTGAGAAAATCGCGAAAAGGTGGAAAAAAACTCAAAATTTCAACAACATATTCAATTCTAATTAACATTATTTAGATGACAGAATTGTTTAATAAACTGAAATAGCACTTTAGATGAAAACATTACCCCACCCCTCCCATAAAAGTGCCCTTAAATGAATTTTCTCAGAGAAATCTTGCAAATAAAAGATGTAGCTCTTTGTATTTGAAGTTGGTATAACAAGTTTGAAGAAAATCGTCTGAGCCATTTTTAAGAAAAACGCAAATAAAAGTAAAAAAAAAAAAACTACGTGGTACTTCCGGTTGAGGAATTTTGACAGATAACGTACTGTCATATCCTATGGTGATACCTAAACGGAATATCAAGTTTCAACTTTCTATAGTTTTTCAATTTTGAGCACATACATACATACATGCACACACACACACACAAACAGACTATTTGCTAAAAACCACTTTTTTGGACTCAGGGGACTTCGAAACGGATATTTCCGGTGAAAACTCGATATCGAAAATTTGACAAGATTAAAGTAAAAATGCACTTCCGGTTTACTAATTTTTGTTGGAACTCGGAATTCTGGCACACTATTTATTTCTAATTGAAACCTAATCCCACCCGCTCCCCCAAAAGTACGCTTAAATGAATTTTGGGGAGAAATGTTTCAAATAATTGTATCTCTTTGTATGTGTAGTTATAATGGATGTGTTAGGTGGAGAGAATTTAGGTCTGGTTGATGATATAAGAAGAAGACTTGGTTAAACTGGTTAACTAATATATTAATTAAGAGACATAGACTGTCTGGACTTTACAATATAGAAATGTTTAATGCAGAGTGGTATGAAAATGACAAGTAGCGATTGGATGTATTGAACTGAATTGAACTGTGTCTTTTTATGGACTGTCCGTCGCTCTATTTATACAGTTTCTCCCACTTCAATCCGAGAGAGTGGTTTTGGGTTTTGTTTCTCTCCTCTTTGCTGAGCTTCTCTTTGGTTGCTGTTACATAGTTAATATTTAAATTTTAAAGAAAATCGTTTATAACCGTTTTTAGGAAAATCACAAAAATCTGGAAAAAAAAATCATCAAGAAAAGTGGCACTTCCGGTTGAACAATTTTACGAAAAGAGTATTGAAAAGTTTAGGTCTCCTGGTAGCCCCTTTAACCAAATATAAAGTTTGAACATTCTGCGATTTTTCGTTTTTTGAGATATTCTGCCTCACACACACACACACACATATATACACCCAGAATAATTGCTAAAAACCACATTTTTTATTTCAGTGAACCTCAAAACGGATATTTCCGGTGAAAACACGATATCGGAAATTTTCGAGCGATTACAAATACTTCCTCCTACTAGGAGTAAGAGAAAGTAAAAAATATTCGTGATTTTACATGAACCACCTTGCATTTTCTCCCAAATATTCAGTAAATCACTTCAAGGCATACTAGGTTGAAATGTAAGACAGAATTCAGATTCCATCTTCAGCACACACACAAATTACTGAGAGATGGTTTGAATTATTTTATACCATTCAGATACTTTAACCTTTCTCAATCACTTCCTGCACACTTTCTGGCCACTTTTACTATACTTACTTAGACAAGGAGGAAGTGCTCTGTATCGTTGAAATATTTATCTTCTTAATAACTTTCTGAATTTGTTTGTGCTTCTTCCTGAGTTTTACATTTTTAAACTGCCTTATAAAAATTTAAATATTAATAATTAATATTTTTTTAAATCATGTTCTAGAACATTTTTTTAATACGTAAGGAAATTTTTAATAGTAAAAAAGAGGATTTTAAAAATAATAAACAACCAGAAAATAAACATCAAATTTATTTTTATAATATATATTTTTGTTATTTAGGTTAATACATTTCTGTTTATGCATTTAAAAATATAAATATATGTGGATTTTATATTTTAAAATATTTTTTTTTTTTTTGTTACATTCTAATTTGCAAGTACATTAAATAAATATGTCTTTTGAATTAAAACACAAAAAGTAAATTTAATCCAATACATTTATTAAAAATAATAATAATAATAATAATAATATATATTATTATTTATTAAATAATTTCTTCGTATTCGGTGCATTCGTCGAACATTTGTGGGAAGATAATATTATCGAAATATAGCCAAACAATTCAATAATTCAGCAATTGTTGGGACAATATTGAATAAAATTATGTCCTAGGTTTAACGGTCTTGCTTGGTGGCGGTGGAATCTTAGCAAATCCTGAAGCATCAAACACTGGCAGTAGATCTCGGACTCTAGCTCCGGTTTCCCACAGTCGGCTGTAACATTATTTAGGTACATAATTTGGTTTATTTATTATTTTATTATTTTTTTTAATTAAATAATTATTATTATAAGTTATAATGTAAAATTAATTCTTATCTTTAAAATCTTTCGTATCTTTTGGATAATAAATTTATCCCAAAAATAAATTGAGATTAATTAGTTAAAATATAAAGTTAAGATATAGATTATGTTTAGATATATATAAACACTAAGAATGCATATTTATCTTTAATAGTAATACTTTCTTGAAATAATTAGGAAACAGAAGATACAGCCGACTGTGGTGCTGAAAATAGCACATCCATTCCCTTGTTTTAAAAACAAATTAAACATTTGGAGTAATTATCTTCTTCCATATATATATTAGACATATTGCTTTAATTTTACTTCCTATATAAATACATACATTACATACTCCTATGCTAAGGGAAAAGTTAAAAGCATTACGTGCGTGTTTGCGAATAGGGAGAAACCTCTTAAGTTAGAGTGGTCTAGCCACTTCTTCAGCAAACTTGGCATCTTAAGGAACTGCAGATATCCAGTCTAACAAACAAAGAACACATGCAATGATACCTCCAACATTGTACACTATCCGTAGGAATTGCAAGATAATTCATGTGCAACTATTTCGGTTTAGTATCCCAATATTTACAATTACACATTGTATAGATTACAGACAACTATATACTTATAATAAACATTGACATCCAAGAGTTACCTCAATAGATAATTAAGGTCGCAATGGACTTGGAATTTGAAGTTGCAATCTCTATAAAATTCTCTGGAGAAAAAGTTAAAGCAATATGTTTTTATAGCTTCGATACAATTTCATTTTTTTTTTTTCTTTTTTTAAATTCTGTTGAATATTTGAAACTTCGCTGAAAGGTTCAACAGTGAATAAACGAATGCAAAAGTACATATAGATAAATGTGATAAACCAGTTTGTCCAATGGCCAACGGCGTCTCAGCCGTTCTCGAAGATTGAAAAAGTACATATAGATAAATGTGATAAACCAGTTTGTCCAATGGCCAACGGCGTCTCAGCCGTTCTCGAAGATTGAACGATTATATGGTTAAGAAGAGGTTTGCTGCCTGAAAATTAGGATTTAATGATAGCTTCTGGTGGAATTAATTACAACGAGATTTAGAAGGTTCTAAAATAAATGCATGTTTATGAACACTGTGAAAACGTAAATTGTTAAGAAAAAATCTTGTGTGAAACACTCATACAACTTTCTCTTACACCAGTTCTCAAAATTATAATTGACAAATTTTATAGTTTGTGTACCAAATTTAATGAAATTCGTCGAAAACTGAAAAAACTGTTCAGTAAAAGCGTACTTTCGGTTTACTAATTTTTTTTTTTTGAAACTCGGAATTTTGGGCATCTATTTTTTTTTAAATTATTTCTAATTAATTTTGTTTGGATGATAGAATTGTATATTCAACTATTTCTACATTACAATCAAATTATTTCTAACATAATATTTACTGTTTTATACAATTAATGTGAGCTAAAAAGAAAAAAAATTCAGAATTTTAATTCCATTGTTGAAAAAGAAAGCAAAAGAGAATTGGGCAAAAAAAGCAATATAGAATGTAAATGTTAATGAAGATTCTCGACCGATCTAATAACAACTAAAGGAGATCTCGAGGAGCGGTCAATAAAATGTACACTTTTTTTAAATCTTTTCCAACGTTTCGACAAATTTATTGTCTTCTTCAGGGATAAAGATAAAAAAAAATGTTAATCGGTGTTGGATATATTTTCCATAAAACAAACTAAACTCAAATTATGTAATAAACAGAGAGAGTTACTAACTATATGAGCTACATCATCAGAAATGAAAAAATGAAACAGAAAATGAAACCATTTTTTCATTTCTGATGATGTAGCTCATATAGTTAGTAACTCTCTCTGTTTATTACATAAATTGAGTTTAGTTTGTTTTATGGAAAATATATCCAACACCGATTAACATTTTTTTTATCTTTATCCCTGAAGAAGACAATAAATTTGTCGAAACGTTGGAAAAGATTTAAAAAAAGTGTACATTTTATTGACCGCTCCTCGAGATCTCCTTTAGTTATAGAATGTAAAGTCCGCCATTTTGTATTTGGCCGTTTATAATAATGGAACAAAATAAAATTGATGTTAAACACCCACAAAATTTTCTCCGCAAAATTCATAATATTCAGTTAAAAAAAAAACTTTTCTTAGACTGGAGTTTTTAGCTATTCATTATATTGCCCTTAATTTTATGTATGTGGCGCAGCCCACAAAGAATTGAAAGAGTACTTACTACAATGATGAAAATTTATGCAAGAGCTAATTCAATGAAAATCTAACTAGTTTCTCGCAACAACATAAAAAAAAACGGAATCCAATTAATTATTAATGGAATTAAACAAATAAATTATAATAAGAAGAAGCGTTATATATTAGAGTTCGATAAACTAGAGACTATGTAAATTGGAGTAAGAGATATTATTGTGAGTGTTTCACTTCAGATTTTTTTTTTTTTATTAAGAACTTTACAAAATATAGTACATTGTTTTGTGATCCATTAAATTAATTGTAATTATAAGAATAGTATTTATAAAATTAAATTGTTAAAAATACTCGAGGGAAGGCGACAGTTATTATAAACAAGAAGGGTGGTGACGATAAAGAAAGTTCGGAAACCATTGCCTTATTATATGTGGCTTTTCATCCCAAAAATTTTCCGACCATACTATGAGTTGACTAAAAAAAAATAAAAACACTAGATTTACGGCTTGCTCCATTGTGATTGTGATGCAGAGAGACATTAGTGACAGAAGAATTCATGGAATGTTACTAAAGATAATGCAAGAAAAGTTAGTGGATAGAAATGTTGCAGGAAGTTCTAAAGTATTCGTAATGTTAGTATTAGGATAGTGAAAGAAGAATGGAGCTTTATATAGTCAGATTTAAAGAAAGAATTATTGATTTTAAAGGTACACTTCTCACCAGAATTATGAATATTTTTTTTTTTTTTAGACATTATTTATAGCATATTATATAAACCTATGTTTTATATAAACAAAAGACGGCTATAACAACATTATAACTGGCAAGATTATTATTTAATTAATGAGATAATCATGATATTAAATATAGTTAGTAATGGTGATGTAGTTTACAGTGGTTATTGTTGTATATTAGGAGATAAATGTATAGTGGAGATGGCGTGTTGTTGGACCAGTCTGCCACCGGTCTGCTATACTCCCCCCCTCCCCTCAACACCGCCATTACATACTTTATGAAGCAAGCTTTCAGCATAATTAAATGCACTACACGGAGATGACATTTAATCATTTGCAGACATTCCTTCCCGTCCTTTAACAAATAAACTATCTCCCACTTCTGTACTGACCATCCAAATACCATTAACCCCTTAATCCAAGTATACATTTTCCTAGAATAATATTTGTTAAGAAGGAAAAAACTTCAAAATTATCTAATCAGCAGAATTAATTTTTATGGATTACAATTTTTGACGACATTGTCTTTCTACATTTATTTATTTATTTATTTTTGTTCTTAATTGAACGTAAAATTGTGCAATATTGGAAATGGGAACTTTGTTCTGATATTTGTGTTCTGAATAGTCAGAGAGTTCGTTGTTGGAGGAAGATATAAGATGTTGTCTGCTCACTAACCAACTCGGTGATATTAAGATTACAGATTCTTTCCTTTGTCTTATTGAAATCAAATAACAAACAAGAATTAGGGAATCTTTGTCGATGCTGTAGGGGTAGTGAACCCCCACCACTCATCCACTCTAGCGGAGAGAAACAGCCCCTCTCGCAAAGAGAGGAGAGGCTCGGCCAGTATATATATATATATATGAGAGATAGGCAATGAGACATCATTCAGATAGAATTCTGTTGATTTACACATCAGTTTAACATCGCTCCGTTCATATCTTCTTAGCCACGTCAGTCTGTCAGTGCAGTTCAGTTCAGTTAGTGTAAAGTCCTTGGCAGTCAGTCATATACATATATATCAATTATATATCTTAAACCAAATCTTAAGGTGTTATTTATCACTCATCAAGCAACAACCTATATCTCCTCACAACACCTTAAATTGTTGGCAGCGGGTGGGATTCGAACCCACACCGTCCAATGTAAGGGTGTTGTGAGGAGATGTAGGTTGTTGCTTGATGAGTGATAAATAACACCTTAAGATTTGGTTTAAGATATATAATTGATATATATGTATATGACTGACTGCCAAGGACTTAACTTTACACTGAACTGAACTGAACAGACTGACTGACGTGGCTAAGAAGATATGATACGGAGCGATGTTAAACTGATGTGTAAAACTGAATTCAACAGAATGATGTCTGATTGCCTATCTCTCATATATATATATATATATATACTGGCGGAGCCTCTCTTCTCTTTGCGAGAGGGGCTGTTTCTCTCCGCTAGAGTGGATGAGTGGTGGGGGTTCACTACCCCTACAATGCAGTCGGAAAGTAAGATGGATTTAGGTCGGCCGAGATGGTAGACTTACTTTTTTCTATGAAATAAATTTTAAGTCAATTGCACGCCATCCAAGAAACTGCCAAATTACTAGTCAGTACGAAATATCACACTTCAAGGGAAAAGAACTTTCCGATTTACAAAGATCCAAGACCGCCCAGATTAAGGGAATATTCGACAGATCCATCTTCCGTGGTAACACAAAAATAAAACATCCGACAAAACATATTGAAGTTACACAAGTATAAAATGTAAACAGGAGAAAAATAACCAAATTAACATTTAAGGGGAGAAAAAAATGTTTTCGAAAACAACCTAGAAAAAGATGGATTTTGAACGCCGGCACAAAATTAGGAAAGTATCATCCTCTTTGATTAAATTTTTCCAAGGTTCATAAAAGTTAAAATGTAATTGTGATCTGGGTTAGATTAGTGACAACAACACCTACTGGTTGTTGTGGTTGGTTCTGCAGAGCTGGAAAGTATCAGAGACATTTCGTGATTGTATAATGGATGCAAGAAATTATATCTATTTTAATTTGAAATATCAAAATTAGGAAGAAAAATGCGAGCTTGTTGGCAAAAGGATACACGCAGGTAGAAGAGTACAGTTACTGGAAAAGTTCATGAACCTTGATGGCATTGTTCTGCCCCCTTCTTCTCACAGGGGAAGAATTGAACGAACAATTAGAAGACATTTTTTCAAGAGAGTTTTGTAGTAGACACCGAAGCAGAACACAACTGGACTGTGCCAGTTTAAGTTATAACATAAGAGTTTATTCCAATTAATTTCAGTATACTTATAAGCATATTATTTTGATATTTTAAAGTAACTTAATTTCACTTAGAGAATATATCTATTTTATAAACAGTGTGCTCTCTTGATTATTACTAATACTTCTCTCTTAAACATATATACTTACAAGCCCTTTTACTAAACCGCTCGTGCTACACACTACCACTACTCTACAACACAACAACACCAAATACATTTCAATAGCTTTCTGTTTCTTTTTGTGGTCATCGACCGGTTTCGGGCGTTTGCCCATCATCAGAATGCTTTTTGTCAAACGGTGTGATAATATAGATTTGCTCTGTGCAAATTTAGTTGATACAATTTGCTCTGTGCAAGTCTATTTTATCACACTGTTTGACAAAACGCATCCTGATGATGGGCGAACGCCTGAAACCGGTTGGTGACCACAAAAAGAAGCAGGCTATGACGGAAAATTTCTCTGATGCTTCCCAGCTAGTATTCACAATTTAATTTATTCATTCACTGCACAAAGTAGGACGTTTTGATGTAATGAAGATAACATTAGCTTGCTATATTTCTTTATGGCGTGTTTCTGCCTTTAGGACGTCAAAGAGGACAAGAATTAAAAATTATAAGATTGAAGAAAATTTATCAATTAGAACTAAGTAAATTCCACATAAATGAAAGTCATGTGAGTGTTTGATTTTTCTCATTTGGAAACATCCATTGGAACTGTTGTCAAAAATAAAATATAAATATTGTAACGCAGCAAGTGGTGCCGTCTAGGAGAGGAAGTAGGAACCTCAAGTTCTCTTAGTGGCCGCTAGGAAGCGCTGGCAACGCGCTCTAGTTCTCTCTGGAAGGATTGAAAAGATTCTAGAAGACTCTCCACCGGTATAAATAGTGGGACCACAGAGAGTTTTGCAGAGTTTTTCTAGTTACAAACGAAGTGTACGTTTGTGGAAAGTGTATAAAAAAGTGAACAAAGTGAACTTTTGTGGTTTAAACTGTGAAGTAATTATTATTAAGTATTGTATTTTGTAATTTATTGTGTAAAACAATAAATTGGTGTTTTTCTTATTGAAGTTTAGAGTATTTTATCTATACAAACCCAAGTAAAACTAGTTGCAGTAGCTAGTTTAGAGGGAAAAACGTTACAATATTATACCAGTGACCTATTTTTTGGAAATCGTAATTTATAAAATATATATATATATATATATATATAGATTAGGTATAGTTAATGTAAAATAAATAAGGATAATTTCCATAAGTTAACCCATGTGATTTGGAATATGAACAGTAAAGTGTAAGTAATCAGGGCGTCGTGTCGGGGGGCGCCTGTGTGCTCAGAGGCGCCGCTTATCCGACCACGCTGTTAGTGACCCTCATTAGCCCCTTGACTCACCCATTTCACTAGTTTTTGACACACACACATACACAAACAAACAACACACACATATGTGTATGTACTCAATGGCGTTGATGGAACCACAAAACTAATGGACCCATATTAACTTTCCAATGCCCTTCTGTAAACATATTGCCTCTGATTAAATGACTCACCCACCCCTTTCATTCTTTCTCCTTCCTTTACTATCGTCAACCAGCGAACTGTTACTGTATATATATATATATATATAGTGCACTTAAACGAGAAACCACTATCTGAAAATATATATCTGTATTATATAAAACCAACAATTTATATGATATTAATTAAAGTAATTTTCTTTTGATAAACTATATGTATTTCAATTCAATTAAATAAAAAATTAAAAGTTTATGTTTATATAATATGTACATAAAAAGAAACGACTAAAGTTTCAAGTTTGTCGTTTATATATACACTCCACTAAGTACACTAATATCTAGTACAACATTAAAGGAAAACAGACTTAAGGATTGAGGAGAAAAAAAAAACACCTTAAACTTGATACAGAAATATGAAAAAATATGTTTTATTTAGCTCTTCAAATGTTAACGTTTCAAGATTGATCTCAAAACTTGCTAGCGCTTACAGATTGCTAATTTTTATCCCATTTTTCTCAGCTGTTTGTTGGAGGGTGAGAGCTAGAGATAGTTTCTACAGAGAAGTTTGGCTAAACATTGTGGTAAATTGTTCCATACAGTACGGGAGGGCGTGACATGGGGAACGAATGCGCTCTGATAACGAAAGTTTCGATCAAAATCCATCATCTGGAAGTGTGACTCTACCGTCGCATTTTTTTTTTTTTCAAGTTATTCACGATTTTCTTCAATCTATCGAATACTCTCTAAAAACAAATAAATACGTCATCAATTTTATATGAAATATTTTCCTGGTATAAATGATTAATTGGGGTCTTTGTATGGACAGTAGTTTTATGATTTACTCGAGAGTTAGTTTTACCATCAATATGAAAATATTAATATTATTTTGTTTTACCGAAATAAGTTACTTATAATTATTATTTTATTCTGTATGGATTCATATTTTTTATATATATTTTTGTTATCTTATTATTTATTGCCCTCATGCGTTGGTCGTGGTTCGTGCGAGAATGCAGGGTTTGATTCCCGTGAGAGCAAAGTCGATGTTGACCCAGCATCGTGATGAAAACTGGGAAGCTACACTTAGTAGCGCCCTAGGTAGCGAAGGCCGGAACTAATCGGCGTGGGAACTACGGCCTCCTTACTACACGTCCCCCTCCCCCAATACAAATCGCCGTCTGGCAAGCCTTGGCCCTTCATGGGCTGTTGCGCCATAAGTTTTATCATTATTATTATTACTATTTATTTTCAGTTATATTAAAATTGATAACATTAGACCCGTATAAATGAATAAATTATGCATTAGAAGCATAGCTAGAATCCCAAATTTGAAGAAACCTATTTAGCTAAATAAATTTAGGGTTTAGAGTTGTTTTTTTTAAATGTTCTTGAAAACGATTATAACGATTTTTTTTTTTAAACTTGAACTTTTCATAGTAAAAAAATTATTTTTGTGTCAAATTTGAGGTGTTAAGTTTCAACAATTATATGAATTTATTCAACCTGCCATTGGTTGGTTATACTTGTCCCAATTTATGTTTAGACAAATGAGAAAAATTCTGAAGTTTAATGGAAACTTTGTCATTTTATATAATATAATTGTATTTAGAGCTCTGAGAGAAGGTCGGTATGATTGTCCCACACAGTGTACAATTTATGTAATTTTACAATATTACAGTAATGGGTTCCGTGTCCATATGATTTTAAAGGTCAAATAAAATGTGAGAATTCCCACTTTTGAACCAAAGATTGATCAATCATCTGAGTCATGAAATATGGAGAGAGTAGATCACAGTTTTTGGTTTTTGTTTTATTGAATATTTACAACTATATAAATAAAAATGTAACAAGTAAATAGGCTAATAGGAAATATAAACAATGACCTAATGGTCATGAATGGTAGTTACATTTATCATTAGTTACCAGTAGGTCGCCAGGCCAACGACGTTTGAATCGCCTTATAGAATTGCCTAAAACTCTGGTGGAGGAGAGTGTTTAGGGATTAAGGGAATGCTGTGGATTTCTTGTATCGGAACTTTGCTAAATCGTAGACAAAAGGATCTGTGTGGATTGTATTGGTTGGAAACTTAATAAGGAGCATCATTGACTTTGCGTCGGAATATATGACTGCAGGATTGGTATTCTGTTGAGGTTGTTACATTTTGTGGTTCCTTAGAGTTCTAGTCCGTATATCCAGATGGGTGCGAGTAGTAAAGTATAGAGTCGTCTTTTATTCTGTACGGTGGGTTTGGAGAGCTTGTCAAGGAGTCTAGCAAATAGTCTGAAACGGTTGTTTAGGGAAGTCCATTTAAGTCTGGTGTCCCTTGTCTAGGTTTTTTTTTTATATATATCTTTTTATTGATATTTACAACTGCAGAAATACACTGTTTAACAAGTAAATGCGTTAAATGGCAACTTAAACCAGCGTTAAAAGGAGAAGACATCCAGCGATGGCACTTCACTATCTTGAGTTATTCTACAAGGTGGTCACAGAGCTATCTTCTCTTCAGCCGCCTGCTTGGATTGTCGGGAATAGTGTTTGAAGAAAGCTGGTGAATTAAAGGATTAGGATGAAAATTTGTGGATGAATGGAATTTAAGGAAACGAGTTTTGGCTAGATGGTTAACGAAAGAATGTTTAGATCAGTATGGATAGTGAGGTTAGCAACATATTAGGGTGCATTGACAATTTTTCGAAGGAATTTTGATTGAAATGACTGGATACGACGGGAATTGAAACGCTTGGTTGTTCCCCACATTTCTAAGCCATATGACCATACAGGTCTCAGTAGTAGTAAGTAGAGAAGTCTTTTATTTTGTAATGTGAGTTTGGATCGTCTGTCTAGTAGTCTTGAGAGTTGTCTGAACCGTCTATTTAGTTCAAGTCGTTTGAGTCTAGTGTGGAGATTCCAAGTCAGTCTTTTGTCTAGCTGCAAACCCAGGTAACGTACGCTATTTACGGGAGAAATTAGAGTATGGTTAATGTGGATCGGTGCGAGGATTTTTCTACCCAGTGTAAATACGATGTGTTTCCTTTTTTGTGGGTTAACATTTATTTTCCATTTTAAGAGCCAAGATTCCAGTTGAAGATATGTTCTTGTAGAAAGCGATAGCCATTCAAGGGTTCAAGGTTTGGGGAAAGAATTGCAGTATCATCTGCGTAGGTATATATTACGGTATAGGGGTGTTCTGGGATGTCTGAAGTATATAAAGTATAGAAGAGGGGTCCAAGTATGCTGCCTTGAGGAACTCAAGTTCTGGAGTACTGGAGAAAGGGCGGTACCCTGACTAACTTGGAAATATCTGTCGGTTAAGTAGGATTTTAATATTAAATAGTAGGTATGTGGGAGAAATCTCTTAAGTTTAAACAGCAAGTCCTCATTGGCTTGTCTAGGTACATACCAAGATAGGTCTGCGGGCGGGATAGGAGTGCTGAGTAGGTAAATGGAAGGCAGAACGTTTTTTTGTTTAAGTTGAACCCAATATAATGGGATTCCTTAGGCTGATTATTAGTATGGATTTTGTTAACCAAGACTCGAGAGATCCGGAGATGGGCTTGAAGGAAGCATCAGAGTTTATTCAGATTTGTATTTATATTTATAAATGCACTCTTCTGCACGGCGATAGTGGTGTGATGATATATTATACTAAATACAGTTAATTAGTTTCTTCTTCAATACGAGAACAAACTGAGCACAAAGCAGAAACTTCTTGAGGATCAGCATGAATTATTGTTACTTTCGTCACATAAAATTAAATATTTTCACCGTCCGAGGCGTAATTGAACGCCAACCAAACAACTTAGGAAAAAGTTATTTTAATGAATGATTACTTACAGAAAAGTATGAAAATTAAATCAGATTTATTACAAAGTTCTTAAGTTTCAATAAATTTAGAAGTTAATCCTTAATCTGCTTCAATCTTATATTCCTTCACTTTTCATTTTTTTTTTTTGGTTTTTATGCTTCAAGAGGGAAGTTTTAAAATGTATTTGTTTTTCAGATTATTTGCAGTTTAATCTTAGACAGCCTCTGAACAGGCTGTTAGTTATTAAACTGAAATATATAAATAAGAATAGATTTGAAAAACTAACTTGAGTTTCCGGGTTGTGACCGCGTCAGTTCTTTGCTATAAACCGACTTTTCGCCCCACCCGACATTTGTTGGTTGGTTGATTGTATGTATGTGCGGGAGGTTATAAGGTTTTGTAATTAAGTGTATCTGTTTAATGCCAAAATGGAACGAAATACCGTATCACCGAATCACTGGAAAAATCAATTTTTCATAAAAAAAAAAAAAAAAAAAAAAAAAAAAAAAAAAAAAAAAAAAAAAACCAGCAAATTTTCAAATATAAATAGTAGGCATAAAGTATAATAGAAGTTGTTAAGACGATCCGGCCCTCCCCCATCAACGCGAAAAATCGAGAAAAAACGCAGTAAATCACAGAGGTTTTAAAAACTCAGGTTGATGAATTTTCACAAAGATTTTCTGTCTTGTTCCAGGTTGGTAACAAAATGGAATACCAAATTTTAGTTTTCTGGGTTTTTTTTTTTTTATATTTTCTTTATACAAAAACGTACACACACACACACACACACACACAAACACACACGTATACTTACCGTTGGTACCAACACGTTTTTCTTTGACCTCATGTTACTTTCAGTCTACATATGATACTCTCGTATTTCTAGTGAATACTCAATTTAGAAAATTTAACGCTTCCCATATATAAGAAATAATGCTATCAACTAATTTGAATTAAAGTACTTTGATAAATTTGAAAAACTCTTGAGTTTCGGGTTATACCGCGTCAGTGGTTTCCTCGTTTCATCCACATTGTAATGAGGCTCTTGAGGGTCGTTACACCTTGAAAGTTAATAGAGCAAGACCTACCGACCGTGAAGAGGCTCATTGCAATATGGGCAAAACGGTCGGTTTCTAGCGGTTCCAAATCGGAAACATAAGTGTTTTTTCATGAAAATGGCCAAGGAAATTTAAAACTTCAGCAATAGATTTGATCTGTTAGTTTATCCATCGTAGCATGCATGAGTTCCTTTATTCCTGACCAGTTTCTGATATTCATAAATCGTCAGAGTAAATTCACCAAGTTCGTGTAGAGAGTTAACTTCAATGTAATGTTTCTGTTACACTCAACAGTTGTTGGTTTGTTGTTGTGTGGGAGGTTATAAGGTTATTTACTATGTGTGTGTGTGTGTGTGTGTGTGTGTGTGTGTGTGTTTATATTAGAAAATATTCTATAATAAATAAATAAATACACCCATTAAACCCACACACACAGTAATATAACTTTATAACCTCCCGCACATACATACAATCAACTAACCAACAAGTGTCGAGTGTAACAGCAATTGCGTTGAAGTGAACTATCTGCAAGAACTTGGTAAATTTATTCTGACGATTGATGGAAAATCCGAAACCGGTTAGGAATAAAGGAAATATGCATGCTACGACGGATAAAATACCAGATGTTATGTAGCATTGTGGACCCATCCACATATTCAATAGATTTTATGTTTCCGCATTAAAAATTAAAACTCAAATTTAGACCCAATAATTTTTTAGAAGTTCATTCAGAAATTGTTGTTTTTTTGTTTTGTTTTAACATTTTTACCACGTGTCAACTTTATTATAATGTTAGACCATGTATCAAACTTGATTTTATTTATTTATTTTTTTATCTAAACATCATGCATGTCTCTCTCTCTCTCTATAGGCTGTATGAGATGTCATTATGGCAGTACCATACTGATTTTATGTCCCATATGAATATAATATTACACATATGGATTTCACATTACGTGTTCTATGCTATCAAAATGCTAATACTAAAAAAAACAAAAAAACATACTAAATGATAATAAAGTTATATATTTTTAAATATTTATTAAATATTATTATATTGATTAAAAAAAATATATATATTAATAAAGTGATTAACAATAAATAATAAATTATTTCAAAATATTATTTCAATTTAATTATTGAAATATTAGCATAATATTTATTTTATTAACAAATTAGAGAATAGATCATGCCATGTGTAATATTCGGTCTATATAGTTGTTATGCCAATTGTATGAAATTCTCCAATATTTGATGGCATATTTAAAACACTTGTGACCATTTATGAAGACCAATTGGCAACTACACCATACGTTACTGTAAAATAATAATTTTATTATTTATCACATAACTAAATATCAAATAATAATAATAATAATATATTTTTTTTATTATTATTAGCAGAAAAACTGTAATAATTATTATTATTATTAATCTTTATAAAAATTGGTTTTTGTCACATTGCATTCTTTATAAACGTATTTCAATAACACATTATTATTATTATCATTGTATAAATAAACTTATTTTTCTGAAATTACTCTTAAAAATTTGTTCGCTAGGCCACTGGAGAAAAGTAATACTACGTTTCCCAAAAAAAATGTATACACACTTTAACACCTGATAGCTCTATTAATGTTTTTTTATTTCCATGTTAATACCATTAGAATTAGTAATGGAAATCTGGCTAAGCTTTGAAAAAAAAGACTGTCTGTCGTGCAAAGCATTAGAGAGGAATTTGAAGATAAGGAGTTTCATTTTCAGCAAGGTGGGACCCGCACGCCCACACTACCATCTCGATGTTAAATCCTATCTTGATGAGATCAAGGGCAAACAGGTGGATTGGGGTTTTATAGAATACATTTCGCGTTCATCAGAACCTAACATTACTAGCCTTTTTTTTTAAGCGGATACTTGAAAGACAAAGTCTACGCTATCAAACCTGTAACACTTGCTGAACTGAGAGCAGCCATTAAAGTAGAATGCACAAAAACACTTCCGTGATTTGTTGTGGTGGTTGGTTCCGCAGAGCTGGAAAGTATCAGAGACATTTTCCGTGATGTTTGTGATTTGTAGTGGAAGAACGAAATAGAAAAATAATAGTTTTGGAAAATAGTTTAGTAAAATAATTTTGTGAAAAGTAGCTAGTTCAAATAGTGTATTTTAGTGATGGGGATAGAGCCAGGTACTACAATGTAGGTCAATGCAAACCAAGAGACAAAGGGCAAAAAACAGTGAGGGTAAAACAATAAAACTCCTTCCACACATACCAGCATTCTTTGAAAGGATTTGAACTATGAAGAGAAGACATTCCTTCAGAACAGTCTAAAACAGACACTCAAGCAGTACACTTGTTTTTCGCTCTCTTAGAATCAGTGCAGTTTCACAATATATTAATAAGTTTATAATATCTCTGCAAATAACTTGTAGTTATTATTTTAATAGAATATAGTTATTGTTAGCAGTGGTGACTACTTTCTTATTTCTAATACTTCACTCTCTTAAACATATATACTTCAAAGCCCTTTTACAAAACCGCTCACGCTACAAGCTACCACTACACTACAACTCAACACACCAATAACATTTCAGGTTCCATTGTATCGCGTTGTCAGCAGTGCCTGGACCAGTGAATGGACATCAGTTTGAAAATAGGCGTCAGCAAAACAATTAAAAGAATGTCTATAGATTCTATTACATTTTGAAAATGAAATGTATATCAATAAATGCCGACTTTATAATTATTTAAATATTATATACATTCTTTTTTTGGTAAGGGGGCCCTGTATTTATCTCAAGAATTTAAAATATTTTTCTTCATGTTTATTTTTCTTTCACACTCTTGATTAAGTTGTGGTTTATTCTATTAGAAAATTTGAACAAATTTTATCCTGAAGTAATCAATCAGATCTGCTCTTCATTTTTAAAGTCGTAAAGAAAAAATATCATTTCAAATTGCAATCGACAACCATCGGGCTTAATATGTCTTTAACTGAGAATCTCAAGAAGTGATTTGAGAAACAGAGGCTTAGAAGCGTTGTGTTCTAGAAGTAATGGTACTTAGAGAAAGACGTTGGGTCTCAGTAAACATGACTGAACTAGATATGCGCTTAAACTGTCGGTAAGCTAGAATATAGCCAGAATTAGCTGCGATATTTAATAAATTGCTGAGATATTAAGTGAACATATTATGCAAGTGTTTTTGGCTCCACCATTCGCTGGAGGAGAAAAAAAGCACGCTGGTATTCTCCGCAGTCCTAAGTTTTATCAATATAAAGGAGAGAACTCTCAACGAATGGTAGTTGCGATGGCATACACCTTCCGGTCAACCTGCATACAACCTAAATCCAAATCTAAGTATTTTTAGATCGCTAGTTAATCCATCCAGATATGCAATATGCAATATTCAAAAAATAATCTTTTAAAAACATGCCTCTAACGTGCGGTTTCAATCTCTCAGGAAAAAACAGATCCCATCTTTAATCCGGAAAGTAGAAAAGGTAAAATCACTCAATAAATTGGAACACTCAATGTCTTTCTCCAACTTCAATTTACACAGTAATAAATGAGTTATGATTTCTTCAAATTTATAATAATTCTTACTAGATGTTTCAAACTGTCTTTAATATTAAATCAAAATGGGAGAATCTAAGTTTAATAAAGACTACTTTTTTGAGGAAAGCTTATTCCCCAAATACCCCCTTAAATGAATTTTCTTATAACATCAAAGATTCAGTCTTTAATGGAATCCGAATCATCAAGATTCATAAGATCCAAAGAGCGGAGAAACATAAAAATGAATCAAATTTAGTTATTCCCCACCTAGGCCAGACTAGGAAGAGACAGTTCGATTCATATAAATAGAGTGACAGCAGTACAGTTCAGGACAGTTTACGCCCAGTTAACTACCAGTCAGCAACCTTCTACTACCTTCTCATCACTAAGCCAGTCTGTCTCTTTATTCCTAACTTTTATTACACTTGTAAAGTCCTTGCATTTTGTGTGTTCTTTCGTTACAGAATCTTCAGCATATATTCTAGTTTATTTTTCTAAAAATCCATTCTCACATCCATTATAAGTCAGATTGGTCTCTGTATTTAACAGTTTTAATGCTGAATATCGTAGAAAAACTGAAAAAATACTGTTAAAGTAAATATGCACTTCCGGTCAACCAATATCACGACACATTTGCTAAAAACATTTTTTTCGTATTCAGAGGACATCAAACAGAACATGTATTTCCGGTGAAATTCAAAATCTGGTCTCTATCATGTACTTACTCTTTTTTTCCTTATTCTGTGTGTGCGGGGGGGGGCAAGCCTTACGCCATCCAAAGCCCTTCTGGGCCGATGTAGCTCTACCCTAAACATCGAAGCCTTTTCAGTACACTGCCAGTCTCCAGGCAAAGTTCACTCGTGTAATCGGATCTGAATCATTATAGATTCCTAGGATCGGAAGAGCGGAAAAACACAAAATAGAATCGAAGTTATTCGCACCTAGGCCAGACTAGAGTGGAAGACTATGTAATTCTCTGAGGAGAGAAATTAGGTTTTTAATTAGACGAGATATGAAGATACTGTTATAACATAGCTATAAGTTTACACAAACTGCATGGACTTGTAATGATTTTATACAATAAAAGGTAGGAGTAGAGATATGACACGATGCGATGTATGATTGAATCTGATAGATAGACATATATATAGTTATAATAATATCGTTAGGTAGATTCTCACTGTCTTATATACAGGTTCTACCACTCTAGCCTGCTTAAGGCAAAGAGTACCAGAGAGGGTCTGTCTTCTCTCTCTTAATTCTCTCGTCTGTCTGCTCTCTCTTGCTGATGTAATTCTCTCTTGCTATTACACTATATATATATAGCCAAGCTACGCTACAAGAGGAGCAGTTTACGACCAGTTAACAACCGGTTACAGCAACTCAGCCAGTCTGTCTCTTTATAAACCTCTCGCTACCTAACTTCTATTTTACTAGTAAAGCCTTTTGCAGTTTGTGTGTTCACTCATTATACAGTGTTCATTTTATACTCTAGTTTGTTTCTCTAAAACCTGATCTCCCTAAATCTCTCTCTTCTTCTCACATCTATTATACAAGATTATTCGCGAGTATTCGCAACTTCGTAAATAAGAAGAAGAGTATAGATGAGAGTATTCGCAACAGACAACACTGTCCTTAAACCGGACAGTGAGCGTTTAGAAAGAAAAAAAAATCTAAGGTTAGCACTGCTGGATTTGAACCTGGGACCTTCGAGTTGCTAGTCCAATGCGCTACCAACTTAGCTAATCTCGCCCCTTATACTTCCTCTTACTAGGAATAAATTTGAAGGAAAATTTCAATATTAACTAATAAATTGCAATATGGTGAAAATCGTTTGAGAGATTCACACTAGATTTTTATTTTTTTTTATTTATTATATTTTAAGATAAAAAATAGATCTTAACAAGTTTTGTTATAACAAATTTTTAAGATATTTTATCATGAAAATAAGCGTATAACTGTTTTTCTTTTTTTTTCCCCTTCAGAGTAATGAGATCGAACGGACGGGATGGTAGGTTTTAGTAAAAGTAGAAAAGTAGTGAGTGGCAGGTAGATAGACGGGAAGTCTTACTCCATTGATATAACCACTCTCTGGAAGATAACTAAGATGGATTACCTGTCCACTATGGCGTACACATACACACCTCTTTCTCACTCTCTCTCTCTCACGCGCACGCACAAAGTAATGTTGGTTGAATCTCTTGCCCTATGGTTCCCTTGTTTACTGCCCTGTCTATGGTATCTTCTCTCCCTGGTTCTATGTTGACCAAACATCACATTGCTTCCATCTTTTCTGTCTCTCTCTCTACTCTAACTTTCTATTTCATTTTATTTTCTATTCTTAGTGCCCAGCTGTTCTAACACTCTTGTATTATTATTCTCATTAAATATTTAGGAAAGTAATTTATTAAAAAGCTAAAACAAATTTCTTAAAATGTAATCAATAAATTTAAGAAAAAAATTTTACTTTTTTTTTTTATCCTTTTGGAAAAGTTAAAAAATAAAGAACATCGTTTATAGTAATAATGTTATTTCCAAACAATTCCTCTCTTCATCTTTTTTAACTCAGTTATTCAAAACTTTAAACCATCTAAATATAATATGGTTTGAAACGCATGATTGGCTTTTCCCTTCTTGATTGTAAGGTTATGAAAGACTTTTGTAGTTTCCTTATTTTTTTTATTATTATTATTATTAAGGGTCTCAAGATAATCCAATCACTTAACTTTTTTTTTTATTTTTTATTTTATTATCTGCCTTTAACTCAAACCTCTTCCCTTCAATTTAATCTTTTATAATTTTGTTAAAAATTATGGGAATTTTCTAATCTACTTATAGTCATATGGATTATGGATTTTTCAGGTATCATAGATATCAATATTTCTGTTTGAGAGTATATTGGGTAATTATTACCAAGATTTTCTTTAAACATATATAGATTTAATTGCACATATATAGAAGCAATTTTGTGGAATCATTTTTCAAAAAAAAAAAAGGAAAAAACAAATTGAGTTTGAAGCTGTTGATTCAGGTTTTTTTTTTTTTTTTTACTGAACCACACTATAATCACTTTTTCTACCTGCCAACAATAATAGACGGTAAGTACCTCCCTACTATCTCTATGTATGCGTGATGTCCATGCAAAGTTTAAAGAAAATCGTAAAATCTTTTTTTTTTTAACATTGAAAATGTTTTTATGGAAGGGTGATTTAGTGAAAAGCGTAATGACCCCGATGAAAGCCGAATGTCTTTGGAAATAGCCGAACTCTTCAAACAATAATGGAAGTAGGGTATATTTGTTTGTATATACCTATATTGAATATGAATCTGTGATGGATGCAAGAAACTTGAAATAATATTAAATTATAAAAAAAATCAGAAATGTGACATTCCCTTGCAAAAGGGCTAGCCAGGTATACAAGTCCAGTTACTGGTACGGTTCAAGAACAATTATGGCATTGTACTACCCCTTCTCCTCACAGGGGAGGAATTGAAGAAACAAAGAGAAGAGATATTTTATGGACAGACTTGTGCTAGAAATCAAAGTGGAAACATATACCAGTATTACGTTATAAGAAATTATTATAAGCTATTGTGATATTCAAAGTAACTTAATTTCTCTTAGAGAATATATTTAATTTAAACTACCAGTGTGTTCTTAATTATTCTTATATTCTATCTCAAACAAACATACAAGCCCTTTTAGGAAAACGCTCGTGCTACACAGCCTACCAGCATACTACAAATACACATCACACCATAACATTACAAATCCACAATGCAGGATAACATCTGGTACAGTATCCCTTCGTAGCATGCATATTTCTTTTATTCTTGATCGGTTTCGGTTCTCCAATTTGCCGTTTGTTTTCAAATTTCTTACACATCAATTTACCTACATATTTTCTTGTATTAACCTTGCCTGGATTTCATATTTATTGATTTATTTATTTTTACAAGCTTTTGACTATCCTTAAACTTTGCGTTGCCTTTCTTCAAACTTTCTTATTAGTATAGTATACACCTGAAATTTTATCCTCCTAATAAAAATGGCTTGATAAAACACTGAGCATACTTATTAACAACACTATTAAAATTTAGTTATAAAGTATCCTTCAAAACATGCCATTTATTATGAACTATTTTCTAGTGTCTAATAATAATTTACAATAATTCCATTTAGATATTAAACACACACAGTCAATATATATACATACAATCAACAAACCAACAAGTGTCGAATGTAACAGAAACATTGCGTTGAAGTGAACTTTCTGCACGAACTTAATAAATTTACTCTCTCGATGGATGAAAATCAGAAATCATTCAGGTATAAAAGAAATATGCATGCTACGACGAAAATACAAGATAAATATATATATATATATATTTGGGGTTAGGAAAGCGGGTTAGGAAAGTTTAGGGTAGCCGCTAGATGGCATTGAAAAATAATAAATATTAATTAAGAAAAACATATGGGTTGTTTTAAATAGGAAATAAAGAAATTTAGGGAAGGGAATAGCTAAGTGGTTAGCGTATTGGACTCCCACGTGGAGGACCCGGGTTCGAGTTCCACCTGTGCTGCCCTTAGATTTTTCTCTTCCTAGGAGGAGCAGCGACAGCTCACTGTTCTGTGATGGATAGTGTTGCCTGTAACGAGAGAACACTGTCTGGAGGCCGGCAGTGCACTGAGAAGGCTCCGGGCGCCAATGACCATAGATGTTGATGCGCCTTAAATTTAAAAAAAAAAATCACATGATGATTGATTAATTGGTCGGATTGTGATTGTTATGGTTAAGAGACAGACGCGAATGAAAGTTGTAAAAGTTGTGTGCTTATTGTTTTATCAAATAAAATTTGGGTTTCGTACAATTTCTTATATCATTAAAATTCTTATCAGTTGAGTGTCTTTGTGAAGAAATGATATGGTAGATGATCTTTCTATTAATTGGTACCCCAATTATGATGCAAGATATTTCTCATGGAAGATACGTGACCATGATATTTTGCTTGAATTAGTCGGCGAATTCTTTTATCAGTGATTCTCATAAAACATTTTCAATGTTTGAATTTATCGTGAAAAATCCGATATTTTCTTCTTTTTTTTTTTTTTTTTAGCGAAATTCCGGTTTTTCCACTAGATCTTGATCGAAATGTCCAGAAACTGTGATGAAGGATACAAAATTTGAGCTTCTAACGATTTTCCATTTTTTGCTTTTACGCATGCGTACAAAGATATTTTTTTCGAAGAACATTTATTTACTTCAGATTCAGGGAATATCAACATATGTATATTTAGGTGAAAACTCAAATTAGAAAACTTGATACATCATAAATCTTTCCACTTATTATAACAATACTAGAAAGCAAAAAAATATTAATTAATATTTCTAAATTATAATGATAATAAAAATCAATCATTTATAAAAGTTTTATGTGAATGAATGAGCGCATTGTAGTGAGTTCGCTGTCATTATAAAAGTCCAATGAATTCTCTTTACTGTTCTCCATGCGTTCCATGAGTGCTTAGTTTTCATCTAGTTTATGGTTTATTTTACCTCATATATTTTATTTCTATATTTACTTTATTATATTTTTTTATTTATTGATTCTTTCATTCACATTATTTTGTACATTTTTATATTTACTTTTTCATCATTCATAAAGAAGAATTTTCAACGCACATAAATTCTAATTATTTGAGTCAAAGTCACACACTTAACTGGAATAATAATAAAAATTAATTGAATTTTGAAAAAAATTTGGAACAGTGATAATTGTGGAGAAATTGGTGACATTAAACTTCATGAAAGTAAATTATTCACCACTTTCCAAAAATGGATAATTCTGCAAATAATAGATTAATTTTTTTTTTTTTTTAAGATGATACCCATTTCATATTAGACGGTGAATTGATAAAATTCAAACTATCTGTTTAATTAATCTTATAGTTAATCTTATCTGAATCTAGCTGAGCAAAGTCATATCCACAAAATAAAGACTTGTACCAATCTTTTAAAGATGATTAGTCAAAAAAGTGCTAGCCATAATGTAGTAGCAGGGTGTCAAACAATAAAGTTTCTGCTAAAGGATCAAACACCTTTCTCCCCTTTAAGGGGTCTGCGATTGAATGTTACATTAAGACTGCATGAGAGAGTACTGTAATACTTTAAACACTATTTGTCAAATTTCTTGCGATATTCAACCTGAAGATAGTCTTTTGTTGTTATTATTTTATTGAAAATATATATCAAATGAACTAATACTAATATGTCTAATCCTAATATGTTTATATATCTCCAAAACAACCCATTTAACAACAGCTAGACATGTAAAGAACGAAATCATAGTGAAGTGCAATAACAGGAGATAAGAGAAACTGGGAAGACAGAAACCATTGGAGAATGTAGCTGCTAAATAGTGAGAGGTCGCTCTGAGAAAGGTACTTAAAGGCTAGCAGGGTTATATTTTTAATTACATCGAGGAAACACCATTTATAAAGAAACGCCTGTGGCGAAATTTGTCCCTCCTCCTATCCTGATATTCATAATAGTGCATTGTATATCACATGCTAATCTGTTGGAAATTGGAGAAAATAACATGGCTATGGAAAAAAAAAGATGGGAGATTCCTCTCAGTGGAGGTAATCCCTTGCAATTTTAATTTATTTTAAGAAAGGTGGAGACTTAATTATTGAAGAAATCCCTAGCCCAGCGGCGTTTTAATCTTATTGGAAGTTTATAAGGGATGGTGCGAGAGGACAGACTTTAGATAAGAGGTAGGATGGGCGGATGTGGAATCATGAAAATTTTTATAACGTGATGTTATTAGCTGGTGCACAAAAGGAATTTTAAGATAAGTGTGGAGGGTTAGAACGGATTCATAGTAAGGAGCACTGGTGATGTTTCGAAAGACTTTGGACTGGAAAGATTGGATACGGTAGAAATTGGAAATCAGGGAAGCGAATAGCTAAGTAGTTAGCGTACTTGACTCCCACGCGGAGGACCCAGGTTCGAGTCCAGCTGCGCTGCCCTTAGATGTTTTTCTTCCTAGGAGCCTCGACAGCTCACTTTCCGGTGATGGACAATGTTGTTTGTAATGAGAGAACACTGTCTAGAGGGCGGCAGTGCACTGACAAGGCTCCGGGCGTCAGTGCCGTAAATGTTGACGCGCCTTAAATTTAGAAAGAAATTGAAATGTTTGGTTGAACCCTAAACATCGCATTCATAAGTACATAGGGGTTTTATGACTGTATTACATATAAGTCTTTTGTTTTCAATTGTGAGTTTAGAAGGCCGGTCAAGCAGTCTAGAAAGAAGTTGAAAATCTTATGTTTAGTTTTTGTTTCTTCAGTCTCGTGTGAGGGTTCCAAGCTGGTAGTATGGCTAAGTATATACCAATATAGCGAACTCGGTCTTCCGTTGGGTTTATGACCCCATTGAGAAGGATAGGAGAAAGAGTGGCTCGTCTGAGACTAAAGTTGCATTTGGAGTGGTTGACTTCGATGTTCCATTTTTTTTTAAACCATTAAGGAATTTATGTGGGTTTGGAGGACTCGGGATGCATGGACATGATCTGGGTTGGAAGCGATGACACAGGTATCGTCTGAATAGGAATGGAGGATTGTTTCTGGGTGGAAAGGAATGTCTGCAGTATAGAAATATCTATACGGGAGGTGTGCGAGGACACTTCCCTGGGAAACCCCAGCTTAGTAAGAATGTATTTTACCGACTAACTTAAAAGCCTTGCGGATGTTCTCCGATAGTCAGGCCGCACTGAGGGCTTTGAGCAAGCCATGGTGAAGCTCAAAATTAGTGGGAGAAGGCTCAATGCCTTAGCTCGGAGGGGTAAGGTGCGTCTCTATTGCATACCCGGACATGCGGGAATAGAGGACAATGAGAGGGCGGATCAGTTGGCTAGGGAGGGGTCATCATTACCATTCTGTGGTCCTGAACCAGCCCTTGCTGTCACTAAGAGGTTTTGCGATAAACAGATTAGTGTATGGGTGACGAGAGTCTTGGAGAAATGCTGGGGGGACACGAAGGGGTGCCTCCAAGCTAAAAGATTTATAAAAAGTATCAAGCAGGGAGTTTCGGCTTACCTCCTGTCCATTAGTAGGACATGCCTGAGGACCTTGGTTGGGGTAGTGACTGGACACGCTTGAGTGTCTAGTCACTTGTTTAATATAGGGAGGACGTCTAGTGCCATTTGTCAGAACTGCGATGATAGAGTTAGGGAAACGGTATATCACTACTTATGTCAGTGTCCCCGTTTCGCTGTTACTAGGTTTCGTGTATATGGGAGGGTACCACTCTCGCAGGATTGTCTGGGTGAGTTGGAGGTGAAGGATATCTTGGGATATTGTAGATTGACCGATAGGCTACCGGGGGAGATTATTTAGAAGTTGAATTGGGGGTATCGGGGGGGGGGGGTGATAAAAGCCATATAAGCTAGGTCCCATGCCACGGCACCCCTATAATAATAATAACAATTGTGATAGGAGTTTCAGGGTGTTTAAAATTAATAACTAAATACTATGACTACTGCACTATAATTAATTTATATACACTTATTATTCTAAGGACTTGACTTATGAGATTAAGAGACAAGGAGATAAACTCAATGACAGACTGTGAGATAGGCAAGTGCTGATGTGTAGACTCAATGTTTGTGTGTGGCTGATCGCACGGAAGGTGTCTTTGCTCTTGAAGATGGTGATTTTATGGGGGCCTCCACTGTCAGTTTTTCCTTCAATTTAGACCCCTGTGGTAGAGGAAGTAGGACGGTGCTTCATCCCCAACCATTGGTTGGCTTCGTTTCCTTTTATACGAGCTTAGCGTTCCTTGCGGACAGCAGGGAACTAATTTGACTTGTGATATGCCATCACATAATAATGGCCTTGGAACAATAAAAAAGTGGATATTTTAAGGGGAGATTACATGATAATAAAAACATAAATTATCTTTATGGGATAACAGTACTATTAAGTTCTTAATTAAAATGAAAATGGACAATTAATTTAGTGGTTTATGAATATATAATAACAAAGAGGGGCATTCAGCTTCAAAGACAATAAACTAATTAAATACATTACGCCATTTCATTTATTAACATGTGGTCCTTTTATGGCGAAAATATATGAGAAATACTTCGTCTATTTAAAATGTTTTTCGTATTATTATTATTATTATTATTTTTTCTTCTGAATATTAGGAATAAATATTTGTATCAGTGTACAGTCATAAATATTTCTGTAATACCATAATAATATATTTAGTGTCTTTTCTGGCCCTGGCCGTAGGGATAATTTGCATAATTCGCACTTGCATAATTAAGGAAGAGGTCAAATTAAAATATTTTTAGTTTTGAGATAAAAAGTGTTTCACTTACTCTTATTGCACTCTAAGAGGATCGTTAAAACTTTTGAAACTGAGTTTTAACCGGAAATACATGTTTATTTCGAGGAGCAAATATATATAGCGTGTGTGTACTAAAAGAAATCCGTAGAAAGGTCAGAAATAATGTTCCATTTAGGTAGCCCAGGGAATCCGATACAAAGAATCCGATGAAAATCCGTAAACGAAATGGGCTATTTACTATTTTTTAAGTTTCCTTTTTTGTGATTTCCACGAAAACTGGGTATACAACGATTATCTATAAATTCAGTGTTGCCAGTAAAATGAATTACAGCGGGGCTCAAGTAGAACTTTCTCATTAGGTATGCCAACTAAAAGCCATTTGAATATCATACTCCGTCTAACTTCCACTACAATAATTAACTGCCCCTATATGATTGGTAAAAATTGGAAGGTTGATGATTGAGTAAATTATCCAATCATAGTTATGAGAATTGACAACATTTGATAACAGAATTCTTAAAATAATCTGTGTGTTATTAAACTATGAAGTGGGCTACTAAAAGTTTTAATTTACTAATGAATGGTGTCAGATTATTTTAGTATATAAGTATGGAAGATTCAAGAATCTAAAATATATTTTTTCTCCATTTTAGACTATATTTTTCCGCGAATACTCTTTTATTTATTCAAGTAAACATGGTTGCAAATTTTAGGCTTTACCGTTGAAATCTGCAATTTAATTTACTTATATATTTGAAATTATTAGTCTTATTGATACCTTTAAGTTTTCAAAAGAACGTATTTGTACATGACAGCAGATGATCAAGTGGTAATAGCCCCAAATAAAGAGGATTTTGAGAAATTAAATGATTATTACGATTGGGGAGCATTTGCTGTAAAACTGAATATATGGTAATAGAGGGGCATGAAGAGGAGGATTTGTAAAAAGGTTTAAAATCCTTTAAGTTATCTGAACATAGCGGAATGTTGTGAAGAAATGAATGTGGCCGCAAGATAGTGAAAATACTTTATGCAGTATTGTTGAGTAACACTTGTCCCAAGAGGATAAAAAAAAAGGAATTTTTTATTTCATTATTGTGAAATTCTCATATGAAGTTCAAATATGGAGAGAATCTCACTTATAGAGTCTGTGCGAAAGATGGATGAACAACTCACAAAGATCAGAATCAGGAAATGGGCGCTAAGGAAACAATAGGAAAAGATTTCACAATAAGCCAACGTGCCTAACCGAAGGTGCAATATCCAGGAACATATTCGTGCAGTATAGCTTTCATTTAAGAGGGGATAAGATGATATCAACATCGCGGTAGTATTGGTGAATCATATAGCGAAAAAACCTGGACAAACCCAGAATCCGAACAGAAGTTCGGAATGACCATATTAGAAGCATGCAAAACTTGGACTTATAAATTCAAATTTGAAATTTTGTCTTAATTTTAACTTACTAATAATTATAATTGTATAGTTATGTAGAAGGTGGATCAGGGCGTAATATTTTTTTTATTTAAACAGAAACCAAATTTAGTTTAGAAGAATGCCAGAAGGAAACTGGCCATAGAAGGTGAGAAAGTGGATCCAGTCCGAGAAAAACAGTAGAAGAGGCCAGTATAAGATGGGAGGAGAGATTGAGAAGTCAATGGCTGGAAGAAGTCTGAGTGATGGATATTGGCTGAATAGAGAAGCCTCAGAGGGAAGGAGTATCCTGACGACAACCCAACATAGGGGACGCGGGTAAAAGTAAAAATATATAAGAATATCCAACTGGGCGTCTCATGTACTTGGGATGTTGAGAGCTAATGAAGGCCCTTAAGAGCTATCGTCCAATTAATGGGAGTCAGGCACTCTCAAGCCTGGAAGCGATTATATTGTAAAGCAGTACATGAAATGTGGATCACGAGAAAATGTAATCTTTCCGAAATCAAATTAAAAGACAAATGTTAACAATAAAAACATATGAAATCCGTGAAATGAGTGAAGAAAAACTGAACTAATTTATCTTCCTTTTATTTGGTTTTCGTAACAATTCATATTATTATACAGCAGATTATGGACCATATCTCAGTTATACTTATCTTATTTTTACTCCGTTTTTTTTAACTTATTTACAACCAAATAAAGAAAAAATATCTTTAGAATAACTAATTTATTCAGTTAAAAATCAAAAGATAAAAAATTACCTGTTAACAATTGGTGCAGAATGTTTCCTACTGACCACCTTCAATAGAGCGTTGTTTGGTCCGGGTTCTGTAGGGAAATATGTAGCTCCATAAAAATCCAAACCATTTTGCAATAGTGTATGACATTCATCCATTGAAGCCAACGTAATACGTATTAATGGCGGGCTGTAACCTTCACTTTTGCTGGATTTTCCAGTTTCTGAAAAAATAATTAATTAATTATTTCAATTAATATTATGAAACTTTAAAACATCAAATTAAACTACTGAGTTCTATCACAGTCAGGAAAGAAGTCGCTGACGGGAGTATTCATTAAAAAATTCTTTCTTTTTTTTTTTAAATTGATATTCCCAACAATACAATAGTATCATAAGCGAATCTAATGAAACACTGAGATGGCGACAGGAAAAAATGGGAGATTTCTTCCAATGGATGTACTCCCTTGCAGTTATCGGTGCCCGAAGGCGCGGGATCTAAGACAATATAGCTCTTATCCCCGCACAAAAAAAAACTCCGTTACTAAGAAGCCTCCTTCAGCAATCTACCAGTCTAACTACTATATCTTAGATATCTTTAATTTCCAACTACCCCAAGCATATCCCTTGAGAATGTTGCCTTGTAATTTTACTCCCGGGTAATTTTAATTTAAAACCAGAAGTAAATGATTAAGGTGTTACAATTAAACCGTTCTTTACCATTGTATGCGAGCGGATACATAAATCCTATATCAGTTTGACTTACAAGATAGATTGAAATTATGAATGAACATAGCAAATTAAGGACATAATTTTGCAAATGTTCATATAACACTGAACAATCCGTCGAACATGTGCGATAATCTGTGATAATCCCACCTTCCCACCTTTAAGGATTTCTTCAATCAATTCATTGATTCAATTGATTTTGATTTTCCTATTATTTAATATTATTACTGCATTTTTCTTTATACAATTTTTATATTAATTTATTTCCAAATTATTATTATGTATCCTTGAATTGTGATGGTTTCACATTTATCTGATCTGGCATTGTTTGAAAAGAGAGTTTAGAGAGAGAACAATAGAAATCACTGAGGTAGTTATGTGTGAGGCAATTATTGTATGTAACTTTTCGTTATATATTCTTACATGATCGAACATGAACTTCATTGCAAATTCCAGAACAAAAAATTGGAAGTTTATTTCAGCCTATTAATTAATGGAAGAATTCCATTTTGACTGATCTGAAGAGAATGTTCATTTTCTGAAAAAAATAGAAAAAAAATAGTAGCGAACTCTTGTAACGTTTCTAGAAAGTATTTACTATTATTATTAACTTAAGATGTCAAAATATGAAATCATAGGAAGACAAAATTATAAAGGCAAATAATTAATTAGAAGCTACAATACAAACACACTAGAATTAAGAGAAATGGCGGCCTGTGTAAAGCTACATTATTTCTGTATGTTAAGGAGGATAAGCCTGTATTATTCTAAGTCATAGGATAACTGTAAAAGATAAGCTAGAGTTCTCAACTCAGGATTATCTAGGATAAGTGAACGTGTAGAGCCTATCCACATCCTGCCTGATGATTATCAATGGATTCCCATGGTGTATCTTGCATTTCCGCCAAATTCTCTTTTGCCTTCTTTTTCAATAATGGAATAAAAATTCATTTTTTGTTATAGCTCACTTTAATTATATGTTACATTAATTATTATGTTTAGGTTTGGTGTCAGTGACCAATATATATTTAAAGGCAACTGAAGAATTATGAATAATATCAGAATATTTTTAGGGGAAAAAATGCCAGAGGGACAAAAAGTGTGATATTTGTAGTAGGGGTAGTCTTTTGAATGTTTTACATACGATCTTTTTTATTTTTTAATTTATTATTCAGACAGTTTTATGATAAAAATAAATCGGTTAGCAAACCAATCAGAATTCATGATTTCATTTAATTACCAAATGTTTGGTGGTTGTAATTGACGAATATTAAAAAAAAAAAGAAGCTTTGTATTATTCAACAATGCAATTGATTTTTTTTTTATTAATTACAGAGTCCAGCAGTTCTGTCCTGAGAATTCTCTCTTCCTAGGAGACTCTTCAGCTCTCTGCCCAGTGATAAGAGTGTTGTCATTAATTTAATAAGAGTGTTGTAATTGTGAGGCGTGATCGCCCCAATGACATTTCAATTGCTTGTTAGTTTAATTTTTACAATATCACGGTTTTGAAGTGTTGGTAAAATGTCAGCAGAGAAAATTCAGTTATAAATACACTCCAGTGCATTAACTGAATTTGATCTGTCAACTGTATGTTATCACACTGTTTTGACAAAAACATTCTGATGATGGGCGAACCCCCGAAACCGGTTGATGACCACCAAAAGTAGCAGGCAGCTAGCACGGGAAATATCTCTGATGCTTTCTAGCTTTGCGCAACCAATCACAACAACTCCAGTTACCAAATTAGGTATCGTGGACGTGGGCGGAAGTACGTAGTTTACCATTAACATTTTTTAAATGAATATAAAATTTAGCAGTTGTACGCGGGACTCGAACTGGGGACCTCTCAGTTACAAGTCCATGCTCATAACCACTACACCAACACCCGCTCTTGAAGCGTTAAGATTTATATATATATGAGTGTGTGTGTCTATGTGTGGGTGTGTGTTTGTAATGAAATGAAATTTACAGCATTGTCCAGTATAATAAATAAAAGTAATATACTGTACTTTTATGGGACACAGTAGATGGCCCTAATATTAATTGTATTGGGTGCCATAACTCTCTTCACTACACATATTGTGAAAGAAATTAACCCAACATCTAACATTTTGTTTAACCATTACTGTTTACTTTTAACATTCAATTTAAACATTATAATTTTGTTTAAAACAATTAAAATTAACGTATCGTTTTATAGCTAGAATTTATTTATTCTTTATTTTTATTAGATGTTTTTTTATTTGATATATAATGATTATATCTCTTTAAATTAACTTTTTATTAACCAAGTAATATTCTTCCGACACCTTAAATTAAGTTTTGGTCTTTAAAAAGGTTTTCATCATTTAACATAGCTGATTTAATTAATTCGTTAATAACTAAAAGCCATTTGCTTTGTCCCCTGCCAACAATATAACGCAGGTATATTTTACAGATCCAATATACCGACTGTATGCTTTCTTTTTCAAATAAAACTGAAAAAGTCTGATTTGAAAACTCCACCAACATTTCACTTTAGAAATCTAGCATTGTTGCAATGCACCTTATTATTATATAAAAGTAGAATATATATTGTATTGAAGTGGAAACTTTAATGGAAAGTTTAAGGTTTATTGTTTCCCTAAGTCTTCCCAATAATCCAACTTCCCAATATCCTGAAAAAAAACTTTCAAATAAAAATAACAGGCATTTATACGAGTATATGTGTAGATTATATCAACAAAGTTTTTTAAGGATATCATTCGAGCCAATTTTGAGAAAATTGTGAAAAACTCAATAAAGAAAATCGCACTTATCATTGTATGGATTTTGCCCGAAAGATGTAGTGTGGTGGAAGCTGTACCAGAAAATTAAGTTCCAGTTTTCTGAGATTGTTCATTTTTTTAGGTATTTTTTTCATTAACAAGCTCACATCCAGAACATTCGCTAAAAATATTTATTTCGTAATCAGGAGATCTCAAAACATATATATATATATATATATACGTTGAGAACGTTTCTTTTATTTTCTTAAGCCGAATTTGTTGGCAAAGATGTTAATTTATTTCTAGCTGCCAGTATTTATTACGTGAAAACTCATTTTGAAAATTTGATGCGATAATAAATAATACTTTCTCTAACAATAAGTGAAGGTAAAAAAAAATCTGGCGTGGAACACTCACAAGACAATTGAAAATAATCGAAAATAACTGAACAATTATTAGCACAACAATTGAAAGCACATTAGTGGAATTTGATCCTTAAATAATCAAGTTCTGTTTAAAAACTTCTTTTTTTTTTTAAATTAATTTTAGCTGTCCAGTTTTCAATGGCTATTATTGAAGCATTTTCGGATCCATGTTTACTAGACTTTTTTTTTTTTTTTACTCAAAATGACTATGTAATGGAATCTGAATAATTATAGATTCATAGATTCCTTACCTTGGCCAGACTAAGAAGGAACTGTCGATTCATATAAATAGAGTGACAGCAGTACAGTTCAGGACAGTTTACGACCAGTTAACAACCAGTCCAGCAACCTATCTAATTACCTTCTTATTACTAATGTAATGAGATACGAATCATTATAGATTGAAAGGATCCCAAGAGCGGAAAAGCACATTAAATATCTAAGCCAGACTAGAAAAGATCCGTTCAATTCATATAAATTGGGCGGTAGCAATACAGTTTAGGACAGTTTACGACCAGTCAGCAACCTTCTACTCTACCTTCTCATCACTCAGCCAGTCTGTCTCTTTATATTTCTCTCGCTACCTAACTTCTATTTTACTATGATTTTCTTGGGTTTGTTTAGGGAATGAACCTCTTGGCAGCTTTATTTTCTTTTTTTATTATAAATTATACATTTAGTTTCTCTAAAGTTTCGGCATTTCACATGCCATTATCATAGGTGTAACAATGTTTATATCTGAAATTTTTACAAAGTGCATAAAGATTTATAATTATATAGAGAAATATTGTATGTTAATTTGAATTTGTTGTCCACAAATTATAAATACCAACCATATATTATTTTGGCATTCTGATAATGTAGCGCTGTTGGTTGAGTGTTTATGATATATATATATATATATATATATATCAGCTGGAAGATATTTTCCTTGTTTTTGTATAATATATGTCGAGATAATTAATAGTGTGTTACAGTCAAGAGGCAAAACCCTACGCTATCCAAAGCCTGCCTGGGCCCATATAGCTAAGTGTTACAGTCAAATTATTCCTGTTAGATTGTTGTTAATCTGCGTCAATATTTGTTATTCACAACACGTGATGGACTTTCATTTCAATACATATTTATATTAAGAATAATAAGAAAATAGTAAAAATTTCCTCAACAAATACTGACGCAGATTAACAACAATCTAACAGGAATAATTTGACTGTAACACACTGTTAATTATCTCGACATATATTTTATGAAACAAGGGGAAAATCTTCCAGCTGATATATATAACATAAACACCCAACCAACAACGCTATATTATCAGAATGCCAAAATAATATAAGGTGGGTATTTATAATTTTTGTACAACAAATATTCCAATTAATATACAATTTCTCTATATAATTATAAATCTTTATGCTCTTTGTAAAAATTTCAGATATAAATATTGTTACTCTATGATGATGGCATGTGAAATACCGAAACGTTGGAGAAACTAAATGTATAATTTACAATAAAAAAAAGAAAATAAGGCTGCAAAGAGGTTCATTCCCTAAACAAACCCAGGAAAATCATAGTAAAATAGAAGTTAGATAGCGAGAGAAATATAAAGAGACAGACTGGCTGAATGATGAAAAGGTAGTAGAAGGTTGCTGCCGGGTCCTGAACTGTATTGCTGCCGCCCTATTTATATGAATTGAATGGTAATTTTCTAGTCTGGCCTAAATATTTAATGTGCTTCTCCGCTCTTCGGATCCTACGAATATATAATGATTCGGATCTCATTACATCAGTAATAAGAAGGTATTAGATAGGTTGCTGGACTGGTCTAAACTGTTCTGCTGTTATTATATTTATATGAATCGAATAGTCATAAACATTGTTACTCCTATGATAATGGCACGTGAAATGCCGAAACGTTGGAGAAACTAAGAAATAATAAAAAATGAAAATAATGCTGCAAAGAGGTTCATTTCCTAAACAAACCCAGGAAAATCATAATTATAAAGAAATAAACAGCCAATAAATAATCACAACGGATTCTATTTTACTGTAAAGTCCTTGCAGTTTGTGGATTCTTTCATTATACAGTGTTCACCATATATTCTAGGTTTATTTCTCTAAAATCCAATCTCTCTAATTCTCTCTCTCCTTCTCATCCATTATAACCAGAATAATACGGCTTTTGTGGCATCAGGATTATGGAATTTTGCTCGTAACAAATTTTTATAATAAATAAATCAAATTGTAAGTGTATTTATTTGTGGGTTTGGTTAGTTTTTTCTAATAATGATATTCTAATAATTTTCTAATTTTTCCTAATAATGATATTTTTGATGACGTGCACAAAATTTCCCGATAAAATATATATTCCAAGAAGTTCAAAACTTTGATACTGTGGTGGATACAAGAAACTTGAAATAATATTAAATTATAAATAAATCAAAATTAGGAAAAAGATTGACTTTCCCTTGCAAAAGGACAAGACCAGGTATACAAGTCCAGTTACTCGTACGGTTCAAGAACAATTATGGCATTGTACTAACCTCTTCTTCTCGCAGGGGAGGAATTGAAGAAACAAAGAGAAGAGATATTTTAAGAACAGACTAGTGCTAGAAATCAAGGTGGAAACATATACCAGTATTACGTTATAAGAAATTATTGTAAGCTATTGTGATATTCAAAGTAACTTAATTTCTCTTAGAGTATATATTCAATTTACTCTACCAGTGTGTTCTTAATTATTCTTATATTCTATCTCAAACAAACATACAGGCCCTTTTCGCTAAGAACGCTCACGCCACAAGCTACCTACACACATCCACACCATAACATTACAATACAAACACACGGGATTACAGACATGTGTTGTAGTTTTCGGACAAAATTCGATAACAGGAAGTGCTAGGATTTAACAGGAAGATTTTGCTGGATGTTTTTTCAATTTTTAGTGAATTTTCTCATAAAGAATCCATTCTATTTTCTTCAAACTTCCTAAACTGTTTCCCCAAAGACACAAACACACACACACTCATATATATATATATATATATATTGCAACGTTTTTCCCTCTAAACTAGCTACTGTAACTAGTTTTAAATGGGTTCGTTTAGATAAAATATTCTAAACTTCAATAAAAAAAACACCAATTTATTGTTATACACAATAAATTACAAAATACAACACTCAATAACAATTACTTCACACTTTAAACCACAAAAGTTCACTTTGTACACTTTTTATACACTTTTCACAAACTAGTGACTTCGTTTGTAACTACTGGAAAACTCTCTCAACTCTCTGTGGTCCCACTATTTATACCGGTGGGGAATCTTCTAGAACTTCCTCGATTTCTCTAGAGAGAACTAGAGCGCCACCAGCGCTTCCAGCGGCCACTAGGAGGACCTTAGATACCTGCCTTCTTTCCTAGATGGCACCACTGGCTGCGTTACAATAAATATATATATGATACATTGATACATTATTTCTGTAAAAATTGATTTCTAAGAGGTTCTAGGGCAGCGGTGACCTGAGACTACTCTCTATAGAACTATTTCGAAATATGGTGCGGTTCTGCTAAAGCATTTCTTTACGACATTTCTCAAATATGTTAACGCATTATACCCAGTATTTCTTTGATATTAAACTCTTAAACATAACACATTTTATTCTAAAATTCTTTCACAATTTTTGATTAAAGGATAGTTGAAATATTTGTCTGAGATAAAAATATATTTTTAAATAATTATAATATATCTATATATATATATATATATATATATATATATATATATATATATATTATATATATATATATACCTTGGATACTAAATTCCTACTAGTGTAAAAATACATTGAAAAAGAAAAAAACAGTAATTATTAAAAAGGGGGATAGCGAAGAAATGAGAGTAGAAAGAGTTAGATTGATAGAGTAAAGAAAATGTGCGACAGAGATAGAAAACAGACAATTAGAGAAACTTGGGAAACCTTAATACCGACTGTCTTAATGAAACGCAGAACACAATCTTTGTGCCTTTGTCTCTTTATACTATAGATCGCTTCATCTTGGTTACAAATCCTCTAATGTCGTTTCTACCGTAACTAATTGTTTCTAGTTTACACCAACACACAAACTTTTTAAAAAAAATCTTTTAAAACTTTTTATTTTTTTTTACTCATAATTTTTAAATATTTAAGGAAATATCTTCTTTTAAAATGATACTATCTGTCGATTTAGAATTTTTATAACAATTTGCCTTTTTTTTGTGTAACTTTGAATATAAGTGATAGAGAAATCTAAATTTCTGCTAGTTTGTCTCCCTCTGTCCCTGGCCTCCTTGATTATAAAAATGTTGGATAGCACTTAAGAGTAATTTTCTGGGCAAGTTTAGTGAAACTGAACCACTTACAACCTGAGTTTGTTTATTTAATAAATATTATAAAATAACATTTTTTTTCTTTTTTCCCTTAACGTTTCGGCATTCCACATGCCATTATCAAAAGGTATTCTATGTTACATTTGTATCTTTATGGGTTTATAATATTTATGTGTATCAGTTTGTTACATAACTTTGTCCTTATTCTTTTCTTATTGTAATCAAATTTTTTAAATTTGTCACTGTCAATTTTATTCTCTTAGATTGAAATACAATCTGCATATATGGGTATAATATTATAGTCTACTACATTAATTCTAAATAGTTTTAACAAGTATACAACGCTCAATTACAAACCAGAGAGAATCTCCATCAAGCTAGCCCACATTGCTATCTGATCGTTAGAATTTATTCTATTTAATGATGCTATTCTATTTAAAATTTAAATTTGTTTACAGCATGAATAAAGACTCTAAAACTAACATGTATAAAATAAACTAAATAAGGAGACACATGGTGCATCTATGTAAGGATGTTGTGAGGAGATGTCGGTTGTTGATGATGAAAGATAAACACCTTAAGATTTGGTTTAAGATATATAATTGATACATATATGTATATGACTGTATACCAAAGACTTTACACTTTAGAGTTTAGAACCTAACTGAACTGACAGACTGTGGCTAAACGATATGAACGGAGTGATGTTAAACTGATGTTTAAATCAACAGAATTCTATCTGAATGATGTCTCATTGCCTATCTCTCATATATATATACACATACTGGCCGAGCCTCTCCTCTCTTTGCGAGAGGGGCTGTTTCTCTCCGCTAGAGTGGTGGGGGTTCACTACCCCTGGGTGTTGTGAGGAGATGTAGGTTGTTGCGTGATGAGTGATAAATAACACCTTAAGATTTGGTTTAAGATATATAATTGATATATATGTATATGACTGACTGCCAAGGACTTTACACTAACTGAGCTGAACTGAACTGACAGACTGACGTGGCTGTGTAAATCAACAGAATTCTATCTGAATCATGTCTCATTGCCTATATATATACTGGCCGAGCCTCTCCTCTCTTTGCGAGAGGGGCTGTTTCTCTCCGCTAGAGTGGATGAGTGGTGGGGGTTCACTACCCCTACATCTATAATATATAACAAACAGCTTATTTTAAATAGAATAAACACATTTAACGCAGATTCTATTTCGATCTAACAGAATAAAATTGGCAAAATGACAGTAACAAATTTCAAAAATTTTATTACAATAGAAAAAGAATAAGGACCAAGTTATATAACAACTGATACAAATAAATATTATAAACCCATAAAGATACAAATGTAACATAGAATACCTTTTGATAATGGCATGTGGAATGCCGAAACGTTAAGGTAAAAAAATGCTATTTTATAATATTTTTATTAAATAAACAAACTCAGGTTGTAAGTGGTTCAGTTTTATTAAACACGCGCAGAGAATTTTATATATAAAGAATAAAAACAGCCAATAAACCAAACAACATTTAACTTAAGAGAAATGTATAGTATGGGTTAATTTTTTATTAAATTTGTAATGGAATAAATAGTTTTCTGTTGATATCCCCCCCCCCCAAACGCTGAAGACTTCATATTGCTGACACCAATCGTTTTAAGCGCTAACATCACTGTATTGCGTACCCCATCTGTCAGGCCTAGCAACAATACTGTAATGACATAGCAATGTCAAAGCCTTCACAAAATATAACAAAAAGAAAGAATAATTTATAACTAGTGGCCCCACAGCCGGCCGCTGCCTTTTCAATACAAGGGTATCTAAGACAAGCACCGATAAAACCCTGTTATTGAACTGGGTCTTTGAAAATCACCGATGGGCGACCAAATCTGGCCAGTGACTTAAATCACTGGTCACCGACCTAACGAAGGTCGCATGCTACTAGAGATGTCTTAGTGTGAGAACTTACTTACACACTTGACAGTGTGTGAGTAAGACTAGTATAAACTTCTTCCCACTGGAGGAGGGGATCATTATTATACCAGTAGCCACATTATTATATCAGTATCATTTTACAGCAGCAGTTATACTTGAGTTCCGAGCGCGTCCCTATACAAGGTTTAACTTATAATTATTTTCATAGTTGCGGATATTAGTTTATTTATTATAATCATTGTAAATTATTTGTTATTTAACTCTTAAAATTATTTATTTACTTTTATCAAAATCATATTAATTGTAGTTACCATTAGGCTCATTCAAAGTATTGTTAAAATATATTCTATTTTTATAAATTCAGTGTTAGTAATTCAAGCAATAACTCTCTAATCTAACTTCCGCCTAATAAATCCCTCTTCAAGACATCTAACTTCATACCACAGGAATCTCGACAATTGATTCCACTACAATACCGACAATTGGTCTACAGTATAGAGAAGCAAGCTTTCCCCTAGAAGTTATGTCTACCTGTCATCAAGTGGTAGAAAAAAAAAGCATATAAAAGCCCGCCAATCTTGGCACTTTAGGCAGTTACATATAGTTTGGAACAAGCATTCAAGAGCTTACTAAATAATATCAAGTGTCTACTACATTAATTCTAAAGAGTTTTAACAAGTATTCAACGCTCAATTACAAGCCAGAGAGAATCTCCATCAAGCTAGCCCACATTGCTATTTGATCGTTAGAACAAGCTGCCTATGTATACCTCTTGAAGGAGTAATTTGAGCATTCAAAAAATTATAATAATGGCAAAAAGAATATTATTAGTAAATTAATGGTTTTCTTACTTTAATTATAAATAATTTATTTAATAAATATATAACATTATTTTATGTAATATATATAAATATTATATAAATAATATATAATATATATATATTATTTTATATACCAGCACAAAACTGCTGTAAATGTAATGATGAAAAATATAGTAAATAAATTGAGCAGAAAATGTATGCTATAAAGATATTCACAAGTGTTAGCACTTCCCGTGTTCACTTCGTAGATCTTAAAGGAGATTCGTTATTTTTAACGATTTGAATTCTTTTCAAAGCGTTTACCATGTCACAAACATTATACAAGATTTAAAAAAAAAAGAAGTTATTTATGGGAAGCCATGTTGTAACTAAAAATAATTCCCTTTAAAGCAGCGTTTAGAAGAAATAGAAGGTGCATCTTTACTTAAATTTTTTAATTTCTTTTTTTTATTTTTTTGAAGTAAGTATATTCATTAGTTGACAGGCTTCGACGTGGAAGATCAATTATTTATTTAATCAAGGGCAATCTCATTGCTAATAAAGTGTAAATTTACATTGCTAAGATTACATTAACAAATCGAATAATTTTACAATCCAATAAATTTGCTAATATTTGCTTGTAGTATTCTCAAATGCTCAAAATGTATAAATCACCAGATATCATACTAGATATGTTAAGTCTTCCAAACGAAGATTGTAGCTATTATATGCAGCGCAATGGAAATTTTTAAATGATATCTCCATAATAGGAGGACACTTATATACTTCGACAGTGAGGCGGTAATTAAAGCCATCTATGCCTTCCAAGTTAATTCTAGCCTGTGTAGAATAGTATTCAACTCCTCATCGAAGCATAGGCAATTCTAATAAGTTTACTCTATCTTGGGTGCCAGAACATGGACAATATGGGGACCATGAGAAAGCGGACAAACTGACCCGAGAAGATTCAAATATACTTTTTATGGTCTGGAACATTTCTGCAGATGTTCCCAAGGGAGTGAAAAAAAATCAGACTTGACGTCTTGGGTTCATAGCAAATAAGAGTTTAGTGGTGAAATACCATTAGCGAAGAAAGGTAAGCGAAAGAGTTTATTAGAGGACCCTCGTCAGACCTGTAAAACTAGGCCGGGATTGTGTAGACAGTGTACTGTAGGCATAGGAAGCTTATAAAGTTACTGGATTAGAGCAAACAGTGGTCATTGCACCTTTTGCTTGACTGAGGAATAGACACTGTTCCATGTCCTCCTCTACGAGTGCGAAGACCTGGCTAAAGTGCGATTCTTCCATCTGGGCGATGAATGAAATTAGCTGCTTAAAATTTGGGGTAAACTAAATAGGCTAGTCTTAATTATTATGCAGCAAACTTTACCAATGGCATGAATTAAAGATCGATCTGGGTCATTTTATGTTAGGTTATATAAGAAAGCATTTAAAATATGGAGGAACATCTTTTACTGAAGATTGTGTAATATATTAATACTAGATCATTTAGCACAGTGGTCGCAAAGTGATGGCTCGCGGGCACCAGCGGCCCGCAAGAGTTTTTTTTATTCTGCCCGCAGCCCCCTTAATGTCTTTTCTATTGGTCTATGTTATATATTTTTAAACGAAATGGTTAAAAATTTAAATATAAAAATGCTGATGTAACTATTATATAGGTCATAAAGGCCCGACAACCTAACAGAATTTGTTAAAGCCATTTTATCCCTAGTTTATGTTTCGATAGGCAGAATAATATTGAATATGGCCCGCTACCAATATATATATGTATATCCTAATTGACTGGTCTTTTTGCTGTGTTTGAGTATGGACACTGATTTTAGCTGATCTGTGATAGTCCGTAAATTTACAACGTGTTAGGGATGTACATAATGTTTTATGTCTATATGTGTATTTAAATCTACTAGGAGTTTTGCTTTTCTTACTTACTCCAATAAGTTTAAGATTTTTGTGGTAGGCCAGATAAATCGCTGGCGTAGGGCAAGATAATGTCGGCCGATAAATTAGATGGGTTATAATTATACTGCAAATGTTTTTAATGTGCAGTTGTAATTATACTTATTGCATTTTTATTTTTGTATATATTTTTGCTAATTTTTATTCTCCATTTCTGCAGTGAAAATTCTAAAGAATAAAGATACTTGTTTTTAATGCGCAAGGTATATGGGGAGAAAATGAACAAAGATAATATATAGAGACTCACATGTGCTGGAAATTTGTGGAGCTAGAAAGCTTAGATATTACCTTCAATTATCTGAAGTGGGCGGGAAGCGTTGAGGATTAGGAAGTGCCTTGGAAGAATAAGGAGTTGAGAATAAAACCAATAAGTTCAACAAGGAAGGCGCTTGTATTGAAGATTAAATTAAATAGATTTATCTCGAACGTGATCAATAAAAAATTTAATAAAAAAATGTCTTAGTAACAACACAATTTGAAAGATTTCTTCTTTTTTCTTTTTTTTTTTTTTTTGGAAAATATACAACTAGAAGTGATCCTAATAGGGATATAAAAATGTATCGAGCATTATGTCACTTTAGTGGTCGTTTCAAGAAGCATCTTACTGACAGGTCCGGCTCTCTACAAGACAGAAATCTCTCTTTGATAAAGAGAAGGTAAACCACTTGAAAATGTAATATTATATCTCCCGTTAACCAGCACCACTTCACAATACTACAATAAAAATACATCAAATTATGTTCATTTTCATTTCTATATTTTCATAACTACAAAATTCCGTCATTTAAATTTAATTAGTTTTTTAATTATAATTTTTTGTAATTATTATAATTTTAATTATATAGTTTCATTTCTTATAAAGTTATGAATAAGGTAATTGTTGTTAATTAATTGATTTAAGGCGGGCCGAAAAATTGATTTTTTATTAATTAATTATATATTTTTTACTTCCTCTTTATTGGTGGTATTCCAAATCATTTTTTTTTTTCCAACCAAAATACACGTCTTAAATCACATGTGAGTCCCAAATGGTGTGTATGATTTATGTATGTTAAACCAAAAATTCCTCAGCTTAATCTGGTTGAAGTAAACAAATAAAAAACAAATTTACAAACGAAAGTTTCAATAAACTTATTTACAATAAAATTATTTCATTAGATGGAATATTTTGTGTGAAATACAGAGGTATCTGATTCTACAGAATATTTACAGTATAGGTTCTTAATGTACACTTGAACTAAAATATTATTGAAATATTCCGAAATACTAAAAATGTTAAATGAAATGATGGACACACATTAAAATTCAGGGTAAGGATTAGCTAAGTGGTTAGCATACTGGACTCCCATGCGAAGGGTTTGAGTCCAACTATGGTGCCCTTAAATATTTTCTTGCTAGGAGCCACTACAACTCACTGTCCGGTGATGGATAGTGTTGCCTGTAACGAGAGAACACTGTCCGGAGGTTGGCAGTGCACTGAAAAGGCTCCGGGCGCCAATGACCATACATGTTGACGCGCCTTCAATTAAAAAAAAAAAAAAAAAAAAAAAATTCAATAATGAACTTTTTACACTAGTGGAAGAAAGAAATGAAAGAAAATAAAAATTTTGAAAATAGTTGAGTAAAATAATTTTGTGAATTTCTAGCTAGTTCAAACTGTGTATTTTAGTGAAGGGGAAAGAGCCAGATACTATAATTTAGGTCAATGGTACTGAAGAGACAAAGGGACAAGTTACAGTTAGGATAAGACAATACACTCCCTCTTTCCAGACATTCCAGCATTATTTGAAAAGATTTGAACTAACAATTAGAAGGCATTCTTTCAAACAGTCTGCATTCTGCTTTCAAACAAGAACAGTCTGAAACAGACACCGAACCAGAATACTTGTACCAGTAAACATCAGTGCCAGTTATAAGTTACAACATAAGAGTTTTGCACTTAATCTATATAAATAATTGATATATAAACATAATTGCTGTGTAATTGAGAAGCATTTAAATTTCTATAAAGATAATATATTTAATTTTATCTACCAGTGTTTTCTTAAATATTTCTTATTACTTCTCTTCTCTTTGAACATACACACAAGCCCATTACTAAACCAACCGCTCACGCCACAAGCTACCACTACACTACAACACATCACACCAATAACATTTCAACACCAGTTATATTTTGCGTATTTTGTGAGGAAAGAAGAATATATGAGCATCGATTGACCAAGCAAAGGGTGATGATGGGGTGTAGAATTTGGTAGCATTGTCTGATATAAGCCGTCGGAAGAGCGCTGTGGCTAGGGTAGTCTGGATAGTTTTCTTGCCTGTTCTAATAGTAGAATAGATATGTGGCTATTCTAGTTGAAGACCCTCTGGGTCTTTTAAAGTGCTTTTGGCACTTCGTGTGAATTGAGACAGTAAGCTCTTGAATACCCTGCCGGCAGTTTACTTTTAATAGCTTGTTTAGACATCTTCATTCCTCAGAATTTTTCTGGCTAAATTCTAAAACTCTAAGATTTCCGTTTTGTTTTTTTTTCATTCCAATTTCTTCTAGCTCTTCGTGAGGGAGATACCTTGCATGAATGTGACAGAGAAGATGATAATGCATAGATGAAGGGCGTTTGGAGACACGATAGTAACGCTCAATTCGACTGTTAACGCAGCTAACATTGAGTCCAGCGCTTGGTGGCGAATTTTTTCATGAAGAGCTCCATTACATATGTAATGGGATCTGAATCATTAAAGATTCATAGGATCCGAAGAGCGAAGAAGCAGACATAAGATGAATAAAACGTTAGTTACTTCCCACCTAGGCTAGACTAGGAAGTGAAAATTCAATTCATATAGATAGAGCGACACCAGAACAGTCAATATAGTTTTACGACAATTTTACAACAGTACATCCAGTCAGCAACTAATCTACTTATTACCTTCTTATTACTCAGCCAGTCTGTCACTTTATATTTCTCTCGCTACCTAAGTTCTATTTTACTATAAAGTCTTTGCAGTTTGTGTGTAACATTTATTTATTAATTAATATTTATTTTATGTAGATATATATGAACATTCCTTCTGTCAATTAAAAAGGGAAAATTGCTGCGTAAATTTTTCACTACCTATAATTTATTTATCTTTATTTATTTTTTAATCAATACGTATTCAATGATTATTTTTCTTAAGAAAAATTTATTTTCAACAAAGAAATCAGCAAATTATAATGACCTAGTTATTTTCTACAAACACAGACAGAGAGAGAGAGAGAGAGAGAGAGAGACGTCGAAGAAAGTGATATATACGCCATAACGTCTGCCAGACTAGTGGGTTCATCCAACTCTAAGTATGTGCACCAAGTAAGCCTATTGATCACTAAGAAATAGGCGGCGGCAACCAGGCGTGACATCCATTATGTCTAGCAGTGTTCTAGGTCAGATAAAAGTTTATTTTAGTTATAAACCAATAAACCGATACTCAATATTGTTAAAAAAAAAAAAAAATAGTTCAACATTCTTAGTATCTAAAAAAGAAATTGACCTATAAGTTTTGTTCTTCCAGATGTGGAATTAAAATAAAAAAAAGTAAAAAGAAAAATACCATGCTTCTTATATATTATGTAATTAAAGTAATAATTATAATATAATCTTATTAATTATCATAAAATAAACAATATATTATTACAGATTGCATAAAACTATATTTTTAAGAATCCCCACCCCACTTAATTAATGTAAATATGTAGATTTTTTAAATAATTTTTTTATTGAAAATCCTGAGGAAGTATTCTTCCTTATGGATTTTTTTTTAATGACTCCCTTTTCTAAAACTATTAATGTGACAAAATATTTGAGAATGAGGATGGAAATTATTATTATTATTTTCACTTTCTCTAACTGCTATTTGAGGAAGTATTGTTTATTATACTTTCTTTTTTTTTTTTTTAATTTAAGGTGACTCTAACGTCTGTGGTTATTGGCGCCAGGAGCCACCTCAGTGCATTGCTGTAGTGCGGCTACTATGAAGAAAAAATCTAAGAGTTTAGCACTGGACTCGATCCCGGGACCTCCGCGTTGCTAGTCCAATGCGCTACCACTGAGCTAATGCCTTCCCTAACAATTACCTAATATTCTTTAAAGATTCTAATAATTAATTTCTCCAAAATAAGCATAAAATTTACAATTTTTCTTAAATTTGATGAGAAATTATTGCACTCTTCTTAAATATTTATCATGATGATGTAATAGGATCCGAAGAGAAGGATCCAAAGCAGAGAGACAAGACAGGTTCACTCTCTAGTTTAGGTCCGACTAGAGTGGGAGAAACTGTTGTGTCAATCATAGGAGCGACTCTACCGACAGTCTTGCAGCAGAGGTCTTACAGCAATCACAACGCGTCATCAACCTTTCTCATTACTTCTCACTACCATTTTATATATTTTGGTCCAGGCAGTTTGTGCTACTTTTCTATTATACAGTGATTACGTTAACTTCTATTTTATTTCTCTTTCTAACCCAACTTCTCTCCTTCACAAAACGATTATATATTTATTTTTTAATCCTGATCACTGTACAATAGAAAAGTAGTACAAACTGCCTGGACTTTACACTAAAATATATAAAATGGTTGTGAGATGTAAAGTGAAAGTTTGTTGACGCATCGTGACTGCTGTATGAACTCTGCTGCAAGACTGTCGGTAGACTCGCTCCTATGGCTGAAACAGCTGTATTTAAACAGTTTCTCCCACTCTAGTCTGGCCTAAACTAGAGCGTGATCCTCTCTCTCTCTCTCCTTCTCTCTCTGCTTTGGATCCCTCTCTTCGGATCAGAGTGAACTATGTTGGTTTATAGTGTTTTTTCTAATTGCTCAAAAAGAGACAGTCTCTTCATAAATCTTCTTATATTGATACATCTGTGTAACATATTGTTAAAAAAAAATCGTTTTACAGTGTTCGTCCAAGCAACTATATAAAGTCATACGAAGTTTTTAGGAAATTAATAAGCCCAATGTTATTGTGTTGTTTAACACAATCTTTCTTATTGCATATAATACGAAGGATTTGATCAAAATCCATCCACCAGAATTATGACATTACTGAATAGTTCTTTGTGATTTTCTCGATAATGGTCCAACGATTTCCTTTAAATTTCATATATTGTCTACACATATAAATTACTGTGACTTTTATTGTGGTTGTGGTTGGTTTCGCAGATCTGGAAAGCATTAGAGATATTTTCCATGATAGGCTGCTTCTTTTTGTGGTCATCGACGGATTTCAGGCGTTCCCCCATCATCAGGATGTTTCAGGTGAAATTTAGCTGATACACTCGTATCAAATTTGCTCTATGCAAGTTTATGTTATCACACTATTTGACAAAAAAAACATCCTGATGATGGGCGAACGCAGGAAACCAGTCGATGACCACAAAATGAAGCAGACTATCACGGAAAATATCTCTGATACCTATCACTTCTATTTACAACATTTTTTGGGGGGGAAAAAAATCCTTTTGGGGAACAAAAAATTATATAAAATAAATAAAATTATGAAGTCTAAGCTGTTGCCATGCAAAAACAAATAATACAAACAAAATGAATGTTTACCTCCCTTAATTTGTGTATCTTTTTGTACAGTTCATTGACTTTAAATTCATTCAAAAATTTTCACTAATTTAATTTTCAAAACTTTTCACTAAGTGGCGTTTAAATCCAATTTAAGTTCTTCAAAATGGTATAACATTAACAACAATTCAATTTAAGGACAGAAGAATTTAATAAAATTTATGTCAATGAAATTTGGTAAATAAAAAGATGGTAGTTTTGAGTTTTGCCACGCCTATTCTTATTATTATTAATGAGAAGGTTGAAACACGTCATCATGTCTATCTCAGAAAATATGAAAAAAAAATCTGGTGTGAAACACGCACACAATTTTCTCTTTCTCCAGTTTTCAAAATTGAAATTGATAAATTTTATAGTTAGTACAGCAAATTTAATGAAATTCGTCGAAAACTGAAAAAAAAAAAACGATTTAGTAAAAAGCGTTCTTCCGTTTTAATAATTTTCTTTAAACATGGAATTTCAGCCACCTATTTATTTGTTTAGATAGTAGAATTGTATGATTCAACTATGATTGTGGTTTACAGAAAAATATACCTCCTCCAAAACACCATTCTTAAATGATTTTTACCAGGAGAAATGTTTCAAATAAAAGTTGTAGCTCTTTGTATGTATAGTTCACTTTCCTAGTTTAAAGAAATCGTTAGAGCCGTTTTTTTTAGAGAAAATACCAGAAAACTAAAAAAATATATTGCAGTAAAAGGACAATTCCGGTTATCCAAAACTTGGATATTCAAACTCGGAATTTCAACAACACATTTTTAATTCTAATTAATATTATTTAGATGCTAGAATTCTATGGTAAACTGAAATAGCACTTTGAAGGAAAACCTAACCCTATTCCTCCCCCAAAAGTGTCCTTAAATCCCAGAGTTTCTCAGAGAAATGTTTCAAATAAAAGTTATATAAAAGATTTTTGAACGTGTAGTTTGAAAAAAACGTTTGAAGAAAATTGTCGGAGCCATTTTTGAGAAAATCGCCAGAAAGTAAAAAAAAAAAAAAAAAAAATCACTAAAATAATACTTCCGGTTGAGGAATTTTGAAGATGACCTAATGTCGGATCACATGGTGATACCTAAACGGAACATCAAGTTTGAATTTTCTACGACGTTTCGTTTTTGAGCTATGCCATTCAGACAAACACACACACACACACACTCACACATACACAAATATTGAGTGCACTCAATGGGAACATCCGGGAAAGCCACTTATTATTCAAAAAGGTGATTTTGAAGATTTTTCAGAGAATACCCTAACCATTTACACTGATGGTAGCAAAAGCTTTAGTGCAGTTGAATGTTCCTTTATTGTGTACGAATATGAGGCAGTGACAGCTGAAGGTCGACTTCATCTCATTCGAGCTATGGGTGACACTGGTGATCGTGCGGCTGACATTCATTCGGACATCTGCTTTGGTCTCTAATCTAGGCGTTTTCGTATATGAGATATGATCCACCATTTGACTCACCAGAACAATCTGCATCGTACCCCTCGAAAAGAGAATGTTGTTGAAAAAGAATTTAATGTTGAATAAATAAACACAATATTTGGAAGCAGCAATAGCAGTCAAAAAAATATACACCCCACCACTCACAAGCTCGAATTATGTCTTGTGCTTAATTTAAAAAATAACAGGAAAAGTGTATTAAAAACCAAATCCGTTCACTGGGGACATGATTTAACCTCGTTCGAGGACTGATAATGTAAGTGTATGTATATGTGCAGTACGTGAACATATCGAACCCTCCATTCAACACGTGCTAGACGCAGCATTTTCAAAATTTAGCGCAACGATTATTTTAGTTACAGGAATATTCAGCCCATTTACTATACAGTATACGAGCTTTTTTGTGCTTTTCTGAGTTTTTTTTGTGAGCAAGGTTTTTTTCAGTGCGTTTTAAAAATGAGTGACATCAATTACGAGCAACGTTGTGCTATCAGGTTTTGCTTCAGACTTGGGCACAGTGCAACGGAAACGTTTGAAAAACTGTGCCAGGCCTATGGAGACAATGTATTCTTGAGAGCACAGGTTTTTAGGTGGTTTAAGTCGTTTGCAGAAGGAAGGGAATCACATTGAAGACGAGCCTCGCAGCGGAAGGCCTTCATCTTCAAGAACCGACGAAATTGTTGGCAGAATCCGCGATCTCGTGCGTTCAGATCGTCGTTTGACAGTCCGAATGATCGGCGAAGAGTTGAATTTGACTCACACAACCGTTCATCAAATTTTGACTAATGAATTGGATGAGAAAAATTTGTGCAAAAATGGTTCCGAAAAATCTTTCACAAGAGCAAAAAGACATCAACAAGGAAAGGAGCCTTGACTTTTTGGGAGCAATTGAAAACGATCCCAATTTTTTGGAACGTGTTATTACAGGAGACGAGTCTTGGGTGTTTGAGTATGACCCAGAAACTAAGCGTCAGAGCATGCAGTGGCACAATTCAACCTCTCCAAGGCCAAAAAAAGCAAGAATGAGCAAGTCAAAAATCAAATACATGCTGATTTGCTTTTTTGATAGCCAAGGAATCGTTCACAAAGAATGACTTTCAAAAAGAGTCATGCGTGTGAGACCAAACATCAAAAACAAGTGGGTGTTGCATCACGACAATGCTCCGTGTCACACCGCGATTTCTATTAATGAGTATTTGGCCAGTAATAACATTCCTGTGACTCCTCAGCCTCCTTATTCACCCGACTTGAGTCCATGTGACTTTTTTTTGTTCCCCAAATTGAAAAATCACCTCAAGGGACGTCATTTTGGAACATTGGAGAATATTCAAACAGCCGTAACCGACCAACTGAAGTCTATTCCAGTATCCGAGTTCCAGCAATGCTATGACGAATGGAAGAATCGTCTTCAGCGTTGTGTGGCTTCCCAAGGTAGTTACTTTGAAGGGGACAATGTTGAATAGTAATTTTATTTGAATAAAAAAAAGATAAAAAATCAGTCTCATTACTTAATTTACACACCTCGTATTAGCCTTCGCGGACGATCTCGTCATATTCGGAAAAAAATAGCCAGGATCTCCGTTTAAACTGAGAGTTATTCAAGAAGATGTGCCAGCGATAAGTCTTGGATATAAACGTGAAAAAGACGAAAATCATGCGGATAGAAAGAACTGAAAATCCTGGCAAAGTGGTCCGACTAAAAGGGGGAAGACAGGTTCATTACTTCAAATATCTGGACTTTAAGATTCTCCCATTCATTTAAATTGAAGGCAACTAAATATCTAATAAGAATTATATGTTTGAGGAGAGACAATTATAATTATGCAAACTTCTCTTAAAAGTCGTATGAGTGTTTCAAACCAATATTTTGTTTTTTTACACATATGAAAGGCATTAAATGAGTAGTGTAACAAAATTATCTTCTATCTCAGACTAAAGTATCGTGTGTTATTGTTTCTTTAAGTCCACTTCACAATGGTATTGCCATCATTCAAACTGCAATAACACCAGTTTGCTTTTGATGAAAATTTTCCTGAATAACTTTCCAATAAACATGGTTGCGAAGCCAAAACTGGAAAAGTATCTCTATAAGTTACATTCTCTTAAATTATTGGCATGATTGTGGTAAACAGAAGGCGGAAATTCTTTAAAATACTTCTACTAAAGAAGTGATAAAATGGATCACAAAAACAAATGACTGAAAAAAACAATTACAATTTCCCTACCTATTGAATAATTGTTGTGATTGATTCTGCAGAGCTGGAAAGCATCAGAGATATTTTCCATGATAGATTGCTTCTTTTTGTGGTCATCGACCGGTTTCGCGCGTTCACCCATCATCAGGATATTTTTGTCTAAACAGTTTATCAACTAAATTTGCTCTGTGCAAGTTTATGTTATCACACTGTTTTTGGCAAAAACATCCTCATGATGGGCAAACGCCCGAAACCAGTCGATGACCACAAAAAAAAAGAAGCAGGCTATCACGGGAAAATATCTATGATATTCAATAATTTATAATTTCTTAAAGTTTCTCTCTCAGTTACACAAACACTATAAATGGTTAAATAATTGAACAAATACAAAAGTATTTGTAAAACAATTATACAAACAATTTGTAAGCTTTTAATAGACAACAAGTTGTATATATATTTACATATACACTGGTCACTCATTATGTAATGACCAGTTGCCGTGTACTAGATGGCGTTAATTGACTGAACATAGTTACACTACTCTTCCACTAACACAATTCACCATTTCTCTAGTAGTTACACTGAAATGAAACTTTAATATTGATCGGTAATTGTCTAGCTACGGTAATGACACAAATTATCCTCAAACTACATCGGGTAAACTAATTGCCACAGGCATTACTAATTTGTAGCCTTTCCACCTACTAACCGTCCAACCACTACAAAAACCCAACCCGTTTTTACCCGCTGGCCACTACTCTTCCTAACCCATACTGTCTTTATGAATTTTGTTGATAATATGGTGGCCGGGGATTGAGTAGGAAGTGTTTGAAAGGGGTAACAGTAGAAAGGTGAGTAACACAACGCATGCCTCAATTATGTCATTATTTAATTCAGTCAATTCAGCTCCAATTAAAACTAATCAAGGAGAATTAACAAATTTTATTTGCTAACAACCTTAGACTAAATGATGAGGTTTCATTTTACAAATATTGTACATTTCATTTGTTTTCCATTAAGAAAGTTTGATAATAACCATATGAATAATATTATGAGTTTATTCTGTGTATATCTTTTTACTATCTCTTCTTGCAGTAAGAGGAAAGAAGCATTGCTTTCGTGTAAGATAAAATTGAGTACATAACCAGTGATACATGTTTTGAGATACGAAAAAGTCTGTTTTGGGTGTTTGTGAACAATATCTCAAAAAAGAGAAATAGGAATTTTGTAGTAGGAATTCTGAAATGTGTATTCCGTTTAAGTACCGCCATCGCAAGTTTCGACATGAAAATATGGGTAGATTAGCTTAGATTGAAAAACGGGGAGGGTTCGCCTCTTTCCAAGGTGACCTGCATTAAGAGGTCTATTGTGGATCCCTTAGGATTGTAGCACATCTTTCAGCTTCGCCCTCTTAATCAGGCCTAGCAAAGCTGAAAGTGACTGCGTCATAAAGCTCGTGGCTTCGGGATTGCTTGTCCCCAATTGAAGAAATCTTGCCTTCATCAGAACGGAAACGATATAACGCTTCATCTGCATGTAGTAATTGGTGCCTATTCAGCCTACAATGCCCTGTTAGTAGGCCCACTATTAGCCTTATAATTGAAATGTTTTTGGTGATATGTTAGTTTGTAGTAGCACGAGCGGTTTTGTAAAAGGGCTTGTATGTATGTTTGAGATAAAGATAGAAGTATTTAGAAATAATCATTAGAGTACCACTGTTTTTAAAATAGATATATTCTCTAAGAGAAATTAAGTTACTTTAAAATATCACAATAATAAGCTTATAATAAACTCTTATATTATAACTTAAAACTGGTACAATGTTATCCTTGGTGTCTACTACAAGTCTGTCCTGATGGAATGCCCTCTCTAGCGGGAGACCCACCCCCACAAAAGAGCCTGCCCAACGGGTTCCCGTGCTTCTGCCCTCCCAACAGCAATGACCGAGATTGCAGTACACCTGACTCCAAACACACTCCTTTCGAAGGCAAATTCACCATTCAATATATCAACAAAATTAGCCCATTTCAAACTACAAAATATTCCAAACTATTCCTCAAAACTATCACCTTTCTATTTCGTTCTTCCACTACATATTCCTTCGGCTATGACTTAGTAGGTCCCTGGTAAATATCTTTTAACAAAGAATTTAGCCTTGGTGTTCTTTCCCATCATTACAGACGCTGGTCTTCTATCTAATCATTGGCAGAAGCTTCAATCAGGCTCCTGGGCAACCCACAGAAAGGCTCAGGGCCTATAAAGCTATCCTTCGAGCCCTCCCTCGCCAGGGCGCCCGCAAAATGTGGATATTGTAAAAGAAAGTATTGCAATTGAGTCAGTTTTTTTCCAAATATAGTTTTCACAAGAAATACTGTTTTGTTATATATATATGTGTGCGTGTAGTGTCGCATCTGGCATGAATGTTTTACGTCAATCTGACAACCGATATTATTTTTTTATTTCTTTTTTCCCCAATTTTATTGAAAATGATTCCAAAGTTTTTCTTTAAATTTCGCCAACTCATTGCCCATATCAATAACACTTTTAATATGATTTATTTATTGATTTATTGAAAGCAAATCACTTTTATTTGAAATATTTTCTAGGCAAATTGATTTGTTTCTTTTTTTTTAGCGAGCTTTCAGGGAAATGCAATATCCAGAAGTGCGAGATTTCCTATTTGGTTTTCTGACTTTCTCACTTATAAATATTGATGGACGTGTACATATTTAGTTATTTGATTTAGTTATAATCTTACTTTTTCGGTTCCTTTCTTTGTAGGATATTAATGGGGTCTTTATAGAATCAAAAATATAAGATTCCCACAAAAGCAATAAATATTTTTCCAAAGAATCAAAGAATCAAATCAAAGAATCTGGTCTGGATACGCACCAAGAGCAAGAGCTCTGCAAAAAAGCCTGATTTGAATACTAGTGTTTGATGACCGTAATCTATTGTACAATGATAATTGATGTTTAGAAGAGCTAAAGAATATATAAATTAATATATTATTTTAAAATTCCACTAGACATAAAGATTCGGTACTGTCTTTGAAATTGAAATAACTATTTTATACATAGATATATTTTTACAAAGAGAGAAATCCCATTCTACAATTGTACTATAAAGCTTTTAGTAGTTGGCACCGTAACGGCTTACAAATCCATCATTCCTGTCTGTATAAGTTTTGTTTGTGTATATGTATATATCTATGTTTGTGTAAGTATTTTGTTTTTGTAACCTGATTCATGGAGAAATGGTTTTTACATTTTGTTCCGTATACTGACTTGAGTGATCGATCAGTATAAGGTGTCACTTCTTTTAAAATCTAATACTATTATAAATTATGCATTACAATTTTTTATTATATTTTCAATCTTGCAAATTTAAAAAAAAAAAATTAATTATAGACAAAAAATTCTGTAATAAATTTTTTGTCAGTTGGTAAAGTGTTCAAATATTAAGGCCAGTTTATTATCGAAAATTATCATAGGTAATAATTATTAGATAACAGTCACTAAATACTAAATAATTTCATTCACACTAACCAGCCAATCAGAATGTTTGCTTTGAAAGCTATCTACCAATCAAGGCGTATTGTAGCGGTAATACTCCATGCTTGGATCATGGGGGTGGTATTGCAATAGTAGTGTAACCATTATATTATTAACAAAGCTAAGTTTATAGTACGTATAATTCCCTGTTCCTTTTCGGTCCTGACTATTTTAATTAATTATTAAATATAAATTCAATAGAGTTTAAAATATTATAATCATCTAAGTGGAGGAAAACTCTCACCGACTTTCCTCTTCTATTACAATTGAATGGAAGAGTAGAATACTGTTTTCTTCAACATCATTAAAAAATCAACTTCTCAAAGAAATTTTCAAAATAAGAAGTCAAGAGCCCCTTAAGCACAATAAACAAACACTGTAGAACACACAGGTACATCCTAGCGCTGTAACAAGCGCCGATCCAGGGTTCCATTAAGAATAAGAGAAATTTTCCATGATAGCTTGCTTCTTTTTGTGGACGTTCACCCATTATCAAGATGTTTTTGTTAAAACAGTGTGATAACCTACACTTGGACAGAGCAAATTTACAAGTTACATACATACGCTATATGATAGAACGTATCAACTAAATTTTGCTCTGTACAAGACTATGTTTTCACATTGTTTTGACAAAAACATCCTGATGATGGGCGAACATCCGAAACCGGTATATGATCACAAAAAGAAGCAGGCTATCCTGGAAAATATCACTGATACTGTAGGGATAGTGAACCCTCACCACTCATCCACTCTAGCGGAGAGAAACAGCCTCTCTCGCACAGAGAGGAGAGGTTCGGCCAGTGGATATATATATATATATATGAGAGAGAGAGAGACAGTCAAGGATCATTCTGTTCAATTCAGTCTTACACATCAGACATCATTCTGTTGATTCACACTCCGTACATATCACTAGCCACATATGCTACAAATTCTGGCTCTCATAAAAACAGCATGCTAGTCGCATATCATTAGCCACATATGCTACAAATTCAGCAGCATCAACATCATCATTTTAGCCAAGCTACCAACGCTAATTTTTGCTAAACGAAAAATTACTTCAGGAGGGGGGATGATGTAGGGGTAGTGAACCCCCACCACTCATCCACTCTAGCGGAGAGAAACAGCCTCTCTCGCACAGAGAGGAGAGGTTCGGCCAGTGGATTAATATATGAGAGAGAGACAGTCAAGGAGGATTCTGTTCAAGACATCATCACAATCAGACATCATCTGTTGATTCACACTCCGTACATATCATTTAGCCACGTCAGTCTGTCAGTTCAGTTCAGTTCTAAATTCTAAAGTGTAAAGTCCCTGGCAGTCAGTTATATATATATATACACATATCAATTATATATCTTAAACCAATCTTAAGGTGTTTATCTATCATCATCAACAACCAACATCTCCTCACAACACCCTTACAGATGCTTTTCAGCTCTGCGGAACCAAGCACAACATTTCACAAAAGAACGTTCCCAATCCTAGTACACCCATTTGTCTAGCGGCCTGACCAACCTGGATTCTCCAGCGAGAATTTTTGCCTATCAACAATTAAATTCCTTTCATTTAACAACTTTTCCATTTGCCTCTGATATGACGTCATTTTTGGGACAAATTTATTACCGTTTATAATCTTTCTGAAATCATGTAATAACCTCAACTTTTGGGCTGCAATTTTCTATAATATTTATTATTAGGAAAGTTTGAGATAATCTCTAACATTTATTAAAACTAGAGGACACTTCAATTTAGATATCTCTAAGCCCATAGCGTGAGAATATTTCTTTAGTCAAAGATCAATGTGTTGTCAAATGTAAAAATTTCATTGCCCTTAGCTTACAAGAGTTTAACTTTCCCACTTTTCATGAATGCATAACTTCAGCCCTTCCCAGAATCTCCTTAAACAAAAAAAGAAAACACATCTTTCTAGATAAATTGTTTGAAATAAAAGTTACAGACAAACAAATGATGTAGTTTGAATATATTGTTTAAGGATTGCTATTCAAGATTTTTTTGGGGGGGATTTACAAATGAAAACTGAAAAATTCTTTAATAATCCGTATAGTGAGACTTCCAATTAACGAATTTTGTCCGGAAACTTTCTTACGGTAACCCAAATGGATTATTAAGTTTGAACTTCAAAGTTTTTTTTTGTATTATTTGTGCACTTAATCGGTGCTTACAAACAAGTAACCACAGACATAAAACAGACACCTTTTTTTAAATCAAATTCAGAAAAACAGAAAACATGATTTCATTGAAAATTTTTATATGATAGCAATACTTCTTCTTATAACATTGAAGGAATCGGTGTGAGCGAGTTTTGGTAGAAAACGATGCAGAAAGATAGAGCTTGAAAGAGCCCGCTAGTAATTGGTTAAAGTGAATTGCAGTGATAAGAATGCCTACAACATTACTAGGCAGTTATTTATAGTAATAGTTTATACTGCATTATTTTTTTCAATAAAATTTCTGAGAGAAATGCATAAGAAAAAGATGCAAATGAAAGAAAAATAATTTCTAATATTTAACTTTAATTTCTAGTTTTGATATCAACCGCCTACGCATTTGTCACTATCCCTAGAACAGAATTTTAGATGTTTATAGCATTAAAATTTGAAAGCGCTCTAGTGGGTCATAATAATCATCAGTTCTCTACCTGCCAATATTGATAGGTTGGTCCCCGACCCTCCAACTCCCGCCACTATTCCCCCCCTCTATTTAGTTAAGACAAATACGTAAAAGTTTTAAGTTTAAAGAAAAAGTATCATATAATATATACTTTAATTGTATTAAAAGGAGTAATAGAAAATCCTGTGAGTTGTTACACGCGAAAAGACATAGTCAAGCAATAGTCTGCTGCAGAAAAATCTGGGCAATATGAAGGATAAAAATTTCATTAGTAGCTCAGCGTTATAATGTTTTATGTATAACATTAACTGCAGCGCTAAGCGTTTTTATTAAACTTCTAGCAGTGCCGAATGTTTTCTGAATACGTATGTTTATGATGAAACAGGTCATAAATTCCGCCGACAGACAACTATTCTGTTACATTTAAGTTTTTTGAGAATGTGCGTTTTGTTTTTGGGGATATTGTCAAAGTGCTTCCATCGACATCTATTTTTTACCATTCATTTTTCCATCCAGATCTATTTTTGTAATAGATTATGACGCGGCAATTTTTACTTTCTCTTACGCCTAGTAAGAGGAAGTATTGTAATCGTGTCAGAATTTTCGATATCGAGTTTTCACCGGAAATATCCGTTTTGAAGTCACCTGAGTCCACAAAAAATGGTTTTTAGCAAATGGTCCGTGTGTGTGTCTGTGTATAAATAGCTTAGCTCAAAAACGAAAAATCGTAGAAAGTTGAAACTTGAAATTCCGTTTAGGTATCACCATGCGATCTGAAGCTGCGTTATATGTCAAAATTCCTCAACCGAAAGTACCACTTTAATAGTTGAATTTTTTACATTTTTGCTTTTTTCTGAAAAATGGGTCCAACGATTTTCTTTAAACTTGAAACATCAAGCACACATACAAAGAGCTACAACTTCTATTTGAAACATTTCTCCGGGAAAATGCATTTAAGTGCACTTTTGGGGGAGAAGTGGAATTAGGTTTCATTTAAAGTGCTATTTCAGTTTATTAGACAATTCTGCCATCTAAATTATGTTAATTAGAATTAAATATGTTGGTGAAACTCCGATTTTGAAAAATCAGGAAGAGCTTTTACTTTACCACTTTACTAAATAATTTATTCTGTTTTTCGCAATTTTCTCAAAAATGGTTACGACGATTTTCTTGAAACTACGTATATAAACTAAACATGCAATGATCTACAACTTTTATATAAAACATTTCTATGGGAAATTCATTTAAGGGCACTTTCAGGGGAGAGGTGGGGTTATGTTTTTGTCTAAAGTGCTATCACAGTTGATTATACAATTCTATCATCCAAACAAAACTAATTAGAAATAAACAGATGGCCGAAATTCCGAGACTTAAGAAATGTAGTAAACCGGAAGTGCGCTTTTACTGAACAATTTTTTCAGTTTTCGACGAATTTCGTTAAATTTGGTGCACAAACTATAAAATTTGTCAATTATAATTTTCAGAACAGGAATGAGAGAAAGTTGTGTGAGTGTTTCACACCAGATATTTTTTAAATAAGTAACGATCATCAGTAATGATTACTACACAAATAGATTGAAATATAAATATCAATTGAAGTAAATTGATGGAAAACAATATTAAAAGATCCGCTATAAATTTTGTTGAACGAATTATTTAATCTCTTGGAAAATCATTTATTTATGAACAATTATTCGACTAATTAATTAAATAAAAAGTTAGCAGAAGTTGGTTTATATTACTATAGTGACCTCCCCTCCCGTTCCACTTCACCATGTTGCTAATTAAGGTGATTGCCAGAGCAACAGCAGCAGGTTGACCGTTACAGCAGGTATGATGGGGATGATTATAACAAACTTTAGTAGACCCCCCTAAAATAACTTTGCCGCCCCCTTATTAAATACTACTCAAAACTTAAGACTTACTACCACTCATTTACCTTTACAAAGGGATCTCATTACGTAAAAGTTTGGATTAGATCGTTTTTCCGTATGTAACTAAAATACCTTCTTTTTTAATTAAAATATTTAAAAAGAAAAAAAACTTACTCCTTTAACTTACAACTGAAATCAATACTTTAAAATACTGTACGCTTGAGAATGGCAAAGTTGAAAATTTGTGGCGGAGGAAGGCAGTATAAAAGCTATACTCTTCATGTTTACAAGTATAGAGTTGGTGACTGGATTAAGTTTTGTAAATGAGAAATATAATTTCTAAAAAAAGACTGGTCCAAAAGTTGTGGGACTTCAATAATCCAAAGGCTTTTGGTGTAGTATTGCTTTCATAACATCTTTCTCTTCTACTATTCTCATAGTTATATTTGCTTACTTACTTACTCAAGGTCCTTTTCTACCCGTAGGTGTAGAGGAGCTCCAAAAAGTTCACTATTCTTCTCTGTTTCTTGACATTTTCTTGGCTGTATTCCTTTATCTCAACTATGCTCTTTACGTTTTCTTCCCAAGTTTTTCTTTTCCAGGCCCTTAGGTCTTCTTCCCGATGCCCTCATGTCGTATGCCTTTCATAGTATTCTATTCTCTGCCATTCGCTTAACATTACCGAACCATCGTAGTTGCATTTTTTTTCAATCATTTGCCTTAAAGGTTCAATCCTTTTAAATGGTGCTGCACCTAATGCGGTCTCTCCTGATTTTGCTCTACATGTTCCGTAAGAAACTCATTTTTGGTGCTTCCAGTCGGCTTTTATCGCTCTCTTTTAGTGCTCAGGATTTGCAACCATACATAATAGTGGTACGTGCTGTATACATTTACAAATAATAGAAAGTAATTACCGTTTTCCAAAATATTCCAAAAATAAATAAATAAATAAAATAACTCATAAAACCTATTATCGGTTAATCGATTTTCTTCCAAATTGAAATTCTAACAATATTTGTCCATAATAATGTCTGTAATGGGATCCGAATCTCATATAAATATTACAGGGATAACAGTACAGTTTTACGACAGTTTTATAACAGTACATTCAGTCAGCTGCCTACCTATCTACTATCTTCTTATTACTCAGCCAGTCTATCTCTTTATTATTCTCTCGCTACCTAACTACTATTTAAGTCCTTGCAGTTTGTGTGTTCTATTTATTAATACAGTATTAAATGATAATATATCCTCTAGTTTATTACTAATCTCATTCCTAAATCCATTCTCTCTAAATTCTCTCTCCTTCTCACATCCATTATATGTCCAACATAGAACTATGTAATTTTACTGAAATTGCCTTTTAGAAGAAACTTAAGTTGGCAGTTCCTCAGAATTTTGCTAAAATCAATTTGCCTGCCAAGAACATCGAACAAAACTACATAAGATTTGAAATTTAATGTCACCGAACGTTCAGAAAAATTAAAATCAATTTTTCCCTGCCAAAATATTTCATAAAACAGTGAAACGTTTATATCTGTGCAAAATAGCATTCCATATTTTTAAAAAAGTATAAAATTCCTTGTAGTCGTTTTAGAGAAAAATCCCCCCCCCCCCAAACTGCAAAAAACCATATTCAGTAGACTAACCTATCTCACAATTCTGGTTAAATAATTTTCTTCAAATATATATAATAATAGTGGCCGAATCATACATTATACTGAATTGATAATTTAGAAGAATGTTAACGTTGCTGCTCTCCTAACATTTTTTTGTTATAGACCCCATTATAGTTTAATTTTATATCTTGATATTTTTCATAGTTTACTTTTACAAAATACTTATCACTTTTGTTTAAATAATTTCCCGATTAAGTAGATTTTTGAAGGAGCCGGAAGACTGTGCTTCCCATAATAATTGTCGTTTACTTTAACTCCTCTCAGTTATACATTTAACCAGTAAAACAACGTCCAAACTATCAAATTAAGTGTCATGGATGGAAGGCGGGGGCGTGGGGTTTATTATTAACATTTTTTTTTTTTTAAACGAATATAAAATTTAACAGTTAAACGCGGGACTCGAACTGGGAACGTTCCACTTACAAGTCCACACTCATAACCACTACACCAACGTCTGTCCATTGTAAAATTTAGTTTGAAGGAAAATTTTGCCAAATAAATAATTATGTAAATTGTAGTAACCTAAAGTCGTGTGAGTGTTTCATATCAAATTTTCTTTTTTATATTTTGAAAATATTGGGTTATTTAATAAAAGAAATTTCTTAAAATTTTACAAATTATAAAACTAGTAAAGCATGCTGCAAGGAAGGAAAAGTATATAAGAGACATAGAAGGAATTGTGGAAATATTAGGTGATGATAGGTTATGCAAGGCACGTAGTATTCTAAATGATGGTAGGCCACCATCGGGCTCCGGCTCTTGATATATATATATACAGAGATAGAAAGTGCTATGTCGGGCCGGGGAAAGCATGCTTTTCCAACACTGACATAGAAAGGAATACTTCGTACATTACTGTCGGAATTATTATTACACAATCCTCCTACATCCATCTCTCTCTCTCTTACAATATATATATATGTATATGTTCTTCGTCTATCCTCCTTCTTCGCTACACTTTACATTCTATATTATTTATTCATACTATAATACAGACAGACAGATAGACCGAACGATTATTAATAAGTTTTGAAATTAATCTCACAAAGTGCAGTGAAATTTATAACGAAGTTTCTCACATTCTGTTAAAAGGAAACAACAATTGTTTCCAATTTAACTCTTGCGTCAAACTAATTATATTTACTTGTTGTACGTGCATGAGATATTTAAATTATAAATAAAATAATTTTAATTTTATTATATGTACCTACGTATAATTAGTATTTCTAAGAAAATTTATATAATTATAGAAAAAGGCTCCAATAGTAAATAATATTTGCAGACAGTAATATTTGAGACATTGTCAATGTGTAACAGGCATATTGTTGTATTGTCTAACATGAATTTGATTTAAATTATATTTATTCATTTAATATTTTCATTAGTCTCAACTTAAATAAATAAATAAATATTAATTATATATTTTAAATATAAATAAAATAAAATAATAAACATATAAACAATAGAATAAATGAATGTATCTTCAACAACTGTGATTCAAAGGATTAAATATAATTTTGCTTGAAGGCAGTTTTCATTAAAATGTGACCTGCTTTCCAAAAAATCATTTGAATTGTATAATCAAATGAAAATGTTATTTATAGTGTTTAAAAATACTTAATCATTAATAATAGATGGCTTACTTTGCGCTGGTATTAATTAGAATATTAGTCTTGTCACTGTTGTTTGAACCTGTACCAATCATTACTCAATTATGCCACAGTCATTCCGCAATCATTACACCGCAGTTTCCACGCCGTTTAGTACCGATCTTCGCTACCTAGGGCGCTACTAAATGTAGCTTCCCACTTTTTATCACGATGCTCGGTCAACACCGACTTTACCGTCACCGGAATCAAACCCTGAATTCTCGCACGAAAGGCGAGTGCGCTAGCCACTAGACCAACGCGTGAGGAAATTTAGAACAATAAGATAAAGTAAAATATAATTGTTGTGGTTTATTCCGCCAGAAATGGAAAGCATCGGAGATATTTTCTGTGGTAGGCTGCTTCTTTTGTGGTCATCGACCCGTATAACATTTGGAAGAGGTATCCCACAATTATTCTGGTCGATCACAAATTAATAAAATCATGTTTTTCAGTAGCATTTCCAAGACTACAAAACAACACGACCGCCCATCTTCGCGCTCAAGTGCCAAATTAGTTACACTAGCCCGTCCCTGCCACGTCACCGTGGTTTACCACCATCAAGTATGCGCGCTGAAGTATACATGGGTGTATTTCAGTTAGCACATGGGCGCAAAGAAGGGCGGTCGTGTTGTTTTGTAGTCATAGAAATACAAGTGAAAAAAAAAATGATTTTTATTAATTTGTGATCGACTAGAATTATGGGCTACTTCCGAATGTTATAAGGCTAAGAATAAAAAGAAGGAGGAGCGGATTGAAGTATGTTGTTATTCGATGACTTTGCAGAGAAATCAATGATTTTTTACTTTGAAGATATTTTGACACATAGCGTCTGAAAATGACATTAAGAACGATAAATTCCATGTTGCTAGATAGCAGCTTCAAGCAATACTGACTAAGTGGAATATAGCGCTCTTATGACCAACTTGCTTCACTTCCGTGTAGTGGAAGAACGAAATGGAAAAATAATAGTTTTGGAAAATAGTTTTGTGAAAATTAAATAGTTCAAATAGTGTACTTAGTGATGGGGATAGAGCCAGGTATACTACAATCTAGGTCAATGCAAACCAAGAGACAAAGGCGCAAGAATCCGTTAAATTAATACGATGCCACTTTGCCAACTGTTTTGTAAGAGAAGGCATTCTTTCGGACATCTGCATTCTGCTTTCAAAGCCAGAACACTTGCTTCAGGAATCGCTCTCTTAAACTCATGCCAATGATAGAGATTTGCCTTTATTCTAGATCATTTATTAAGATATAGTTTTGTTGTAGACACCGAACCAGAACGCATCAGGACTGTGCCAGTTATAAGTTAAAACATAAGAGTTTTGTACTTAATTACAGAGTTATTGAATAGCATTTAAATATCTTTAAAGAATATATTTCATTTAATCTACCAGTGTTTACTTAATTATTCTTATTACTTCTCTCTTAAAATATATACTTACAAGGCCTTTTACAAAACCGCTCAAGCCACACAATCTACTACACTCCAAGCTACTACAAACATTCAACAACGCCATCACCGAAAACATTTCATCCATAAACTTGAACGTCCGTCGATTTCCCCGCTCGTGTAACATCCGTGTTATGTTGAATATGAACGTATTGAACAGCGAATTTATTAAAGAAATAGAGAAACAATAGGACATTTTAATCCACTATTTATTTAGGTTTCGCCAAAATTGGACATAACCAATGATCACTTAACCACTTTGCTATAGACATAAAGTCCAAGTATTAATTTCTCCAGAACCAAGATTTTAGATCTTCACAAAAATAGTATGAATATACTTAATACCACCAAATTAGAAAAAAAAATATATATATATGGTCACCAGATTATATATATATATATGGTCTTAATCATATATATATATATAATTAAGCAAAATATTTGTTGGCCGGGTCCAAAGAAAAAACTGTTCACGTACAAAACGTCGATAGAATAAACTTTAAAAGTTTAGAAAAATTGTTTTCTTCGGCCCCTCCTAAACCAACATTTCCCTTGATTTATAAACGTAACTATTGTTTATAATCATAAAAATAGGATATATTAGGAGAAATAATGTATAAAAAAAAAAGATTAAAATAACAGAATCTCTAGAATTCATCATAAATTAATGTTTGAAATTTTCTTATTAATATTAGACCAAAAGTGGTTCTCCCAAACAAACAGGTTTTGCGAGGTCTTATCTGGTGACCACTTACTTGATACAATTTTCCTTATTACCTTCTCTTACTGCTATAATTTGTACGCATACAGTGTTAAAGATCAAAGTTCTAGGTACCAGCAAATTATTTAAAAATATATTTTCGAACGATATTTCATTTAGTTGTGTTTGTTTTATTTTAGAATCAAAATTTGATGTCTTAATATTTTGGAGAATGAGATCTCATTATTGACATTATCACTTTTATTTTCGAAATCATAAACTTCGCTTTTGACCTTACAAAACCGGCAGGATAATTTTCTTAATTGAACTTTTATATCAAACAATGTTTAACTCGATCGGGAACCATTAAGGAAAGGATAGATAACCACAGGGAAACGAGACATTCTTCACATAGGAACGTACGAATCCATTGTTTGGAAAGATGCACAGAAGCATGTATTTTAAACACATTTACATACTAATACTGTTCATCATTGTAAATAAAATGGAAATTAAATTAAGCTAGTTTTAATTAATTTGATTAGACACTCAAAATTAGAAACTTATCCTTCAATTATAAGTGATATACCCTTTAATTAACCTGGTGATAATTTCAAATTTTTTGCTCAATCAGAGTTGGAAGATTATAAAGCATGCAAACGCGTTTATATTTAAAGGAAACTTAATTTTTCTAGCAACTTAATTAAATTAATCGTAAATGTAATAGGCATTTTTTTTAATATAAAATAGGACATAGAAAAATTCTAGGATTAAGACATTTATTCTGTTATCAGTAGGCATATATTGAGATCTATATATTTATATAGTTATAAATTTTAAACTTACCGCTAGCTGTTTGTTTGTCTGTTATAGTAGAAATTGGTAAACTGTGCACTCGGGTAACCTCGACGACAGATTGGAACTTATACAATGAATGGCGTATATCTTCTTCTGGTAAATCTTCTGGCACATCAAGTACAAGCACTACAAAAGTCTTCTGGGGGCGACAAGGTATTGGCACCTGAAATACAAACATTTTGTTTTGTAATAAAACTTTTTTTGGATTAGCTAAGAAGGCAAGCTATTCATTGGCAACACCTTCATTGAAGGTTTGTTACAATCTTCTATCTTGAAGGCGGACGCGGAGCTACGTTTCTGACGTGGTGGCACATTATTCAGAATTTTGAATTACAAGATTTGAGCAAAAAGAAAGAGATAAGAGATAAAAAGAAAGTAATAGAATTTTCGATATTTGGATTTTACTATTTCAGTTATGCATGAAAGTTTGAGATCATTAAGGAGAGTGTCGGCAGTGTATGTTGTACGAGTATATCGAGTAAAATGGACTGTTTGTAATCTGTCGGAGAATTTTTTATTGAAAAGATTAAATTTTCTGTAAGTTAGTATATTAGGTTGAACATACAGTTGAAACCTTAAAGTCCATACTAGGTTTAAGTTTACTATTGCATATAGGCTGTTTTTGTACCAGCTGGTTTTGATTTGTATATTGGTTTATGTTTTTAGATTTAATTTTGTTGATTTTGTAATAGCAAGAGAGAATTACATCAGCAAGAGAGAGCAGACAGGCGAGAGAATTAAGAGAGAGAAAGCAAGCCCTCTCGGGTACTCTCTGACTTAAGCAGGCTAAATGGGAGAACCTGTATATAAGCCAGTGAGAGATCTATACATCTATCTATCTAGGATGATGTGATAGCAAGAGAGAATTACATCATCAAGAGAGAGCAGACAGACGAGAGAATTAAGAGAGAGAAAGCAGGCCCTCTCTGGTACTCTCTGACTTAAGCAGGCTAGAGAGGGGAGAATCTGTATATAAGCCAGTGAGAGATCTACACATCTATCTATCTATCAGATTCAACCATACATCGCATCGTGTCATATCTCTACTCCCACCTTTTATTCTATAAAATCATTACTAGTCCAGTGCAGTTTGTGTAAACTTATAACTATATTATAACAGTGTCTTCATATCTTGCCTAATTAATCCAACCTAATTTCTCTCCTCATCAACTCCATTATAATTATATGAAGTATCAGGAGTATGATTGATTTATCTGCATATTATTTATCACAATAACGGTTTCTTACGTTGTAGTATATCCGTTTTTGGCGTTTTAGACTTGATAAGGGTTCCATGTTAGTCGCTGATCGATATAGATCCCAAAGTAGCGTAAACCAAGTTTACCGGAGACATTTTTCTATTGAGTTAAATCTGACGAGAAGACAATAGACATAGTACTGATTTTTAGGTTTAAATTTGATTCTATACTTTTTTTTTTGGTACAAAGTTCTATTATATTTAGTTGAGATCCAGAGAGGAAACTGTTATGGTGTCACAGCTGGAAGCAAGAATGTTAGTTCTTGATAAGTGTGCCGTGTACACAGTATAAAGAAGTCGTGCGAGGATCTTTCCTTGAGGAATACCAGCGCGTTAATAAGAGTAGTCGGAGAAGGTTAAAAAGTAGTAGTCGGAGGAGGTTGATCCACAAATAATATGAAAGTAATGGTAAGTAGAATGATTAAATAAGTTATGTAAGTTGGTATAGCAAGAATTAAGTACTAAGTCTTCTCGTCAACTTCCACAATAATCCTGACTGCCACACTTGATCAAGAAAAAAAGCGGAATAATGTTTATATAATTGAATTGGCCAAATAGGGGAGGGAATGCCAAGTAAGTAAAACGCAGAAGTGATCAGTAGAATGAAACTTTAACTTAATTATTAACTTAATTAATAGCTATTAAGGCCGAAATCTCGCAGTATAAAACAGATACAAAAATACACAAAAAAGTTAATAGTGGCACCACGTGGTCCCACCTCAAGATTTCTACAATCTATAAATAATTTAATACAACCAGCTATAAGGTACATGTTTTAGCAATATAACTAATTAGTTTTTTTACAATAAATATAAACGAGACAAGTAACATACCGTTACTAAATCAAACAGGATCTTAATCTGGACGTACCTTCATAACTGGTGATCAAAATCTTGCACATGCTTGCTTTAACAAGAGATTCTATAAAATTGTAAAAGAAAGATACTCTTTCCCTTGAGAATGACACGTAGAATGCCGCTACGCCGGGAAATAATGGAAAAAATGTAATCTTATTCAGGAAAAATAAAATTATAAAAAGCTGTAACTAAGGTTCATAATCAAACCACCCTACATAACTTAATACGAGGCATGTCCAGTAAGTAAGTGTACTGAATTTTTGTAGGTTACAAAAATTTTTATTTGAACAAAAAAATTACCGGTTATATTAGTACATATGTAAGCTATTTTTCGACATAGTCACCATTCCTCTCAATGCAGGTGGTGAACCGGGGTATTAATTTTTTGATGCCTTCCTCGAAGTAGTTTCCCGCCAACCCCTTCGTCCACTTCTCCACCTCCCCTTCACCTCCTCGTCGGTTGAAAACCTTTTTCCACCCATGTGCAGCTTCAGGGAGGTAAAGAGATAGTAATCTGAAGGTGCTAGGTCAGGGGAATGCGCGGAATGCACGAGGCAAGCAGTTCCTTCGTGGCGTTGGCCGTATGTGGTCTGGCATTGTCGTGCAGCAGGCAGACTCCCTTTGTCAGCATACCTCTCCTTTTGTTTTGATTCGCCCTCTGCAATTTTTTTAGGGTCTCACAGTATTGCAGAGTTGATGGTCCCCTCTTGAGGTATATATTCAATTAAAATTATGCCTTGACAGTCCCAAAACACGGATGCCATGATTTTCTTGGCTAAAATTGTGGTTTTGAACTTTTGGCGGAGGGTGAAGAGGTGTGACGCCACTGTTGAGACTGTCTTTTGGTTTCTGGTGTGTAGTGTGCAACCAAAGTTTCATCTCCAGTAATGATGGAGCGGAGAAATTCCTCTCCATGGAGTTTGTAGCGCTCAAAAACTCTTGCCCGGCTTCCACTTGGCGGGGATTGGATTGCCATCGTATTGTCACGAAACGTATTGTCGCGTCGACAGTTCTCAACGTACTGACCTCGAACCGGTCTCGTTGCGGAAGGGAGGAATCAGGCTACACGATAGTGTAGCCAACATGTCGAAGACAAAATCCCTCTGGCCATGAGAGCCTCAGTACACTTACTTACTGGACATGCCTCGTATATCAAAACAGCATAAATTTAAACCATTTACTAGCATTAGTCAAAAAATTAATAGAATTTTTTTTTTAAAAGCGCAATTGCAAGCTGTATTTTTGTATACTTTTTATTGTATTGGTCAAACTATTACTGATGAATTGAGTAGTTATTATTGATATTAACATAATTAGTGATGAATATATAAGCTCTAAGTATTCCGAGATACTGCATATGTTCATATATTGTAGTGGATTTGCCTTAACTTATCGTCATGACGTTTTGCCGTGACTATATATCACAAGACACTGCCCACATTCGGCGTCATCATCCATTCGTCAGGTGAGACATGACATTCTCCCTACCACTGACTTGTTAATATTCTGACTGTAGCAACAAAGTGATCCACCTACCTAGTCATACTACGATCCTGGAAGGAGTCTTAGGGAAGTTGAGAAAGCACATAAAAAAGCGCGCTACTCAGATCACTTTCTCTCTCTCATTTGGACCAGTTCCGTTTGTCATTCTATTTTATGCTGCCTTATACTCTTTGTTAGTTTAACAGTGTACACTTCTTGCTACACGTTACTTCAATTATACACCGTGTTCAGTCAGTATACTTCAATCTTATATCACATTCTCGGCCCAATTCTATAAATTCTCCACTATATATATATATATATATATAAACAAATCTGATGTCCAACACTCATATGACTTATTCTCTTATTGCAATTTACGTAATTATAATGACAAATTTACTTCGAGTTTTTATTATATTTAACGGATTTAAATATTGTTATATTTATACCTGATAGAGCATAAACTAACAATTTGAAGGAAGAGTGATTTAAGCTCCTCACCTCAGGTGACCCGTGAAATCTGCCTGAGCAAATCTGTTTTAAACCAAACGATAACTCTGTGTACATGCAGATAGGATACTATACCACGTTCACAGTAACTCGTTGGTATCTTTATCGAAATAATTATATTCTATATCGAAATATATTTAATTCTTGTTCATAGACACACTAATTTCAAACAAAAAAAAAAAAACAAACCTTTTTTCCGAACTAAGAAAAACTCCGGTGGAAACTGAATTTTGAAAATTTGATTGTAATTCTACCTCTTCATTGTAGGAAATGAAATTAATGAAACAAAAAGCTAGAATAGAAACGCTAGAATAATAGAAACGAATTAAGTTCTCAATACAAACGTAATAAAAAATTGTTAAAACCTATAATCTAAAGGATATTAGATTACCTTATTGATTTATTCTTAACCGAGTTTTCAGGACTCTAGTCAGCAATATGAGACCCCCCCCCCCCGCCCAAGTAAGATATCCATTAGTGGAACCTAATAAAGTTTCACATCTGAACAAACACCGAGCTAATCAAAATTTCTATTATTCTTTAATCTTTATTGTTTGAAGGAAAAAATAATTTTTGAAAATTTAGAGTCTTCAAAGTTTTTTTTTTTAATGCAGTTAGCTGTTTACTATAAACTGGTTTCTTATTGTTCATGGGAAGGAGTAGCAATAAGATAATGTGATGGAGATCGCAGACCTTCAGCAGAAATCATTTTATTTTCCCAAGACTGTGAATTTCTCACCGCTGCCAGGTTTTTGACTTGTATAATGCTAAAATATTCATTACTCCTATTTCAATAGTAGCTTTATTAGAGAACTGGTCAGTGGCCAATTTAAATTTCCCGGATGAAAATATTAGAACTACTAAATAAATAAAGGATCGAGGAGAACCCAACTGGAGTATTATTATCATACAACGTTTAAAAATTGGGGGATTGCCGTAACTCATCGTCATGACGTTTTGCCGTGACTACATATCATAAGGCACTATCTACAGGCTGCGTCATCATCCATACGTCACGTGAGGCATGACATACTCTCTACCACTGACGGTTAATAATATGGCGGTAGCAACAAAGTGATCCACGTACCTAGCCATACCTACCTAATCCCAAGATGATGTTTTGGATTTATGGTATGGCTATTAAACCCAGGCTGTCATTGAGATAAAGATCCGCTAGACTGCTAGACGATGCGATACGGACCACGCCAACAGCTGCAATGGAGACTTTATTGGGAATCCCACCGCTCTTTGTAGAGGTGAAAACTGTGGCACTGAAATCCGTTATAGAATTAAACAGGCAGTTTTTGGCAGGATAAGCAGAATGGTCATTCTACCATTCATCGCGAGATGCTTTTGAAGGTTGCTATTATAGATTTTCCTTCTGACAGAATGTTTTCGAGCATTCTTACAGAGTTAGGCTTCTAGGGAAGATTGGTCAAGATTGGGTCCGCCTGGTGTGATACTTGATAATTACCTCCGGTGTTACAAGGACGGCTCCAGAATGGATCGTAGGTCTGGAGCTGCGGTCTATTTTGAGACCGATGATCATTTGACAGTTTCTCTTGATGAATGGGCCACAGCCTTCCAGACTGAGGTTTATGCTATTCTTTGTTGTATCTTAGATGAAAGGGTACGCAACACTAACTTAAAGTGTTTGTATCTGCTCGGATAGCCAAACGGCGCTGAAGGCGCTGAGTTCATGTGTCTTCACTTCCAGGTTGGTGTTAGAATGTTCTAAAAGACTGGAAGAGCTTTCTTCTCTGAAGGATGTGCTTATAGTCTGGGTACCGGGTCACATGGGAATTTTTGGGATTGAGGAGGTGGATAGGTTTGTCAAAGTAGGCGCCTCTCTCCCTTTCATGGGTCCCGAGTCTGCTGTTGGCGTGTCTTCTGGCACATGTCTGTCAGGCTTCCAATTATGGACAGCTTCACAGCATTCATCCTTATGGATGAGTTCAGTTGATTGTCGGCAGTCCAAAATGCTCATCGTGGGTCCGCACAGGGCTATTAGTGAGACGTTGCTGTGTTTTTCACGGAGCTCTCTCAGGCATCTGGTTGGATCCCTAACTGAGACATCTCTACGTAATGAGGCTTATGCCGGATCCATTATGTAGAGTCTGTGAGACAGAGGAGTAAACACCCATCCATCTTATGACAGATTATCTGGGTTGTGAGGAGGTTAGGTTCAGGACTTTGGTCGGAGCAGGATGTCCATATGAAATAGAGCTTAGGCTATTTCCCCTTAAGGTTATTGTCCGATTTGTTCGGAATGCGGTGAATCTTAGATGGATTAGACCCGGGTCTGGATATTTGTTCTAGACCCGGTTTGTTGTTGTTTTTCTTGGGGTAGCTATATGGGCCTAGTGAGGCTTTGGATAGCGTAGGGTTTGGCCCCTCCCCACAGACAAATAATAATAACAACAATAATAATAATACGTTTTATATTATTTCTGACGACCAAATTTTTGAAATCTGGAACTGTTACAGTTTTATGTGTATTGACTTGCAAATTATTCAACGAACAGTATTCATGTAACAATTGCAGTTTAAATCGCTCATCAATCCAGAAACTAATTGTAATGGCCAAATCGTCAGCCTAACGCAGCATTAAATAAATATCTTTTATCATCCAAATACTATAATATATTCCTTCGGCACCTCCGTCGCCAAAAAAATTGCAACATAAATGAGATGAAACACGAGAAAAGTAATGGGCTGTTTTTCGCCTCGTAATTTCTCTCTTAACATTCTATTCACTTAGTACTTCTGATGCAAAATCATATCAGCTTTTCATCTATTTCTGCCATATAGCCACTACTTATTTACGTTGTATTATTTTACATTGTATCTAGGATATTGAATGAAAATATAAAGCTTTTCATAATGTTATAAAAAAAAATTAATTTTACTCTAAAATAAATATTTTAGAAATCTTAAATATAATATTTTTATTTATTTATTTGAGTTTGAAAGAAAACTCATAATCCAAAAACTATAGATATAATTCAAGCACCATATCCATTCTTTTAAACAAATTAAATTTTAGAGTCATTATTGTTTTTTAATTTTTCCAAGATTTTCTAAAAGAGTTTTATATAATTCTTGGTATATTCGCTAAAAATTAAAAAAAAAAAAAAATCTGGTGTTAATCACTCACATAGCGTTTTCTTGCTCACTTAATATAATTTAATTAAAAAAGAATAAAAAACTTTAGAATTGTAATCGTTTAGTAACGATTAGATAGGTTGGCAATAAAAAAAAAAAGGTGGTAAAAATTATACATATATATCTGAGTAGATACACTAGGCGCCTTCTGTCTCAAGATCACGTACCATCGATTTAAATTTAAACCTAACTGAGACATCCCGAAACCCCTCTATAATTCTTTCTGTTTTTGTTGTTTTTTTTTTAATGTTACAAATAAAAGTGATACGGTTTTATCTGTGTAGTCAGAATTTTTTTGTAGCCGTTTGCGAGATGATGCCACAAAATTCAAAAACTTATTCCGTAAATTCACACATCCGCTTAACAGATTTTTTTTCCCCAACTTTGGAATTCTATCAATACTTCTAAATGTGAACTTTTTAATATTGCGTAGATGGTAAAACCATACACTGTATTGAAGTAGTACTTTAGAGGAAAGCATAACACGCTACTGTTCCCTCAGAACTCTCAAAAAATAAATTTTTCTTTTGTTAAAATGTTTCAAATAAAAGTGATAGGCATTTAAGTGTACGAAGTTTAAAGAAAATTGGTTGGAACCGATTTTGAGAAAATCGCAAAAACCTGAGAAATCTACAGAGTAACTACCGATCTACCAGTTTTGTCCAGAATCTTAACTGTCGCACTCCCTGGTAGCATCTATACGAAATGCCATGTTTCAGCATTCTGTTTCAGCAATTTTTCATTTTTAATAATGCTCAACACATAAAAACACACACACACACACATATATATATATAATTTCTCCTTCTTTTTCTACGCTAGAATGACTTCTGCTTTTAGTCATTCTGTTGTCACCCGGTCCAGTATAAAATTCAAGATGTTGTTTGTTTAGTTGGATATCCAGGCGGTACAATCCCGGCAGCGAACAACCCCCTAAACAGGCTAATTTCTAAAAGTCATTTTTTTCTTATTCAGAGGTCCTCAAAACATGTAATTCCCGGTAAAACTGAATTTCGAAAAATTGGACACGATCCCAATATTACCTCTTACTAAAAGAATGTAATAAATAAAATTAATTAAAATATAATTTAAATTCACATAAATAAAAATCATTCCTAACAAATCCCATTATATTGTGTTCACCTTAAACAAAAATGTTCTTCCTCCCGTTTACCTATTCAGCACTCCTATCCCACCCTTAGACCAAGTTCGTTATCTTGGTATGTACCTAGACAAGCGATAACGTGGAACCCAGGACTAGACTTAACTTACCTAGACTAACCTAGATTTAAACGGACTTTCCTCTACATTTGCTAGACTTCTTGACAAGCGCTCCAAATTCACTCTACAAAATAATAGACGACTCTATACTTCACTACTCGCACCCATCTGGATGTACGGACTAGGACTCTACGGAACCACAAAACGTAATAACCTCAACACTAACTCTGCAGTTCAAAATACTCCGACGCCTAGTCGGATGCTCCTTATTAAGTTGCCAACCATATTATCCGCACAGATCTGAAAATCCCTTTTGTCCACGATATAGCAAAGCTCCGGTGCAAGAAATTCCACAGCAGACTTCCCCTTCATCCCATTCCTCTCGCCCAAACTCTCTTCTCCACCACACTTTCAGCGAATGCTTCAAGGCGATTAAAACCGTCTTTGGCCCCGCGAACAGATAACTAATGGTAGTTGCCGTTGGATAACTACCACTCATGACCATCACGTCATTGTCTACATCACCTCCTAGCTTATTTACTTGTTACATATTTATTTATGTAGTTATAAATATTCAATAAAATAATTAAAAATAAATAAATAAACAATTCACATAATCAAATAAAAATTAAATAAGTTGAAAACTATGAATTTTTTCATAACTAGAAATTACAATTACAGATTCCCCTTTATAAATTGTCAGATACTGAAATCAACAGAAATGATTCCATCCACCAATGTTAATTTTACTGAATTCTATTCTGTTATCTTGAAATATAATGGAGAATAAATAAATAAATAAATAAATAGATTTATATAATATAGATAAAGTTGTAATCAAATGTTAGCAAGATGGAATGATGGTTAGATTTGGGGTAGAATTCAGTGTTCGTATAAATATTAAATATGTATACTCACTGCTTTGGAAAGTACAATAATTAATTCATAGTTTATTCGGTGATGGGAACTTGAGGTGTTAGTTAGGATGAAATGGAAACAAAGCAACTTTGGCGATTGCTTTCTTGTTTCTCATGTTAATAATAAATACAATCAAAGAAGGTATCATTGGCACTGAAACGGGGTTCTTCTATCGTATGGAGCGGACTAGTATAAAGAATGTTACAGATGGTAAGAGAGTAGTAGGAAACTTATACAAGGCCGTTTAAATATTTGAAAAGGGGCCAGCTTGACGGAAGAGATGGGTGAAGTGGCGCCGCCCGTGTTGTACGAGCCACAAAAAAAGAGAGGGAAAAAAAAAGAGAATAGAGAGAAAAAAAGAAGCCTGGACTTTACTGGGTCAAGTACTCTATGTGCTTGGTTCTCTTTTCCTTCACTCGCCTCTACCATACCCACTTCTACTCATATAAAACCATTCTCTCATTTAGCTCAGGCCACTCTCATGAACAACTTGTATTCTGCAAACTCTCTCTTCTGGCTCTTCAAAAACATCGCCTTCTTTATCCACTAACAGAACTGCCAGCAGCCACATTCTATACTCGCATAACATTTTTATAAAACAATATGGCGGAGCAGATGAATTTCTTTATTAACAATAAAACAAATTACTTTGCGAGTTTAGAAAATGTTTTATGAATGAATTGATAGTTTTTTATTTTTACAATATTCTAATAAAGTTAAAAGATGGTTTAAATATTCAAGTAATATAAAGTGAGAAACGTGACTTTACTATGAACAGAGATATGTATAAAGCACGGACTTATATGCAATAAAAATTGGAAATATGCGAATAATATATAACAAAATTGTCCAAATTTTAGGGAAGTGCATTAGTCAATAATAGGAAAATATTCAGACAAATTAATAAAATATATTACAAATTTACTAAGAATATAATAAGAGTTTTTAAAAAGAAAATATAATGATTTTCTAAATTGAAATAATGCACAATTTTAGTAATATTCTAACTGGCCGCATTAATGTACAAAACTTAATCAGAGATACTTTCCGTGATAGCCTGGCTTCTTTTTGTGGTCAATGATCGGTTTCGTGCGTTCACCCATCATCAGGATGTTTTTGTTAAAACTGTGTGATGACATAGGCCAAGTACAGAGCAAATTTAGTTGATACACTGATTTGAAAAAATGTTTTTGTTAGGACCTAACTAGGTTAAGTGGGGGGAGGTTCATTGATACCTGAATGGGAAAACACATGCTGTTTTTCGTCTTTTTAGAAGGCCCTTTTAATGGAATTCCTTTTAAAAATGGAAACATCCAACAAGTGGAGATGTATAACTTAAATTACGTTTTTGAAGAAGATTTACTTTGATAATAATTAATTAACCATACTCTCTTTACTATTTTATTTTATTTTTTAATATTGTTCTTTCAGACTACTTGATAGACTCCTTGACAAGCGCTCCAAACTCACTCTACAGAATAAAAGACGACTCTATACTTCACTACTCGCACCCATCTGGATGTACGGACTAGAACTCTACGCAACCACAAAACATACCAACCTCAAAAGAATACAAACCCTGCAGTCCAAAAATACTTCGACGCATAGTCGATGCTCCTTATTATGTTTCCAACCATACAATCCACACAGATCTGAAGATTCCTTTTGTCCACGATTTAGCAAAGCTCCGGTGCAAGAAATTCCCCCAAGCAGACTCCCCCTTCATCCCAATCCTCTCGCCCAAACCCTCTCCTTCACCACACTTCCAGGCAATCCCACAAGACGATTGAAACGTCGTTGGCCCCGCGACCTTCTGGGTGACTAATGGTGGTTGTCACTGGATAACTACCATTCATGACCATCACGTCATTGTTCATATTTTTATTAGCCTATTTACTTGTTATATATTTATTTATGTAGTTGTAAATATTCAATAAACCAATTAAAAGAAATATTGTTCTTTGAGTTTAGACTGTAGACTACTGTGGAATAATTTTTTGATAAGAAATGGTATAATACGAGCTGAATGATCGTAAGATAGTATTAGTAACTAAATATATTGTTGAACAGTTAATATATACAAGCACGTTATTTGACAATCATGTATTATACATTCCACGTATTTTAGCTTTCATAATTCACATATACCATTTATATGTTATCACACTGTTGACAATAACATCCTGATATTGGGCGAACGCCCGAAACCGGTCGTTGACCACAAAAAGAAGCCAGGCTATCAAGGGAAATATCCCTGATGCTTTCCAGTCTGTGGAACCAACCACAACTTCTAATGTATATTAAATATTATATAGGCGTTAAAACTGTATTGTATTAAGTGGCACTTTAGAGTGAAGCATAATGCTATCGTACTTTGAGAGCGCCCCCCCCCCAAAAATCAATTATCCCTAGAAAATGTTCAAATAAAAGTAATAAATATTTGATATGTAGAAAGTGTTGGAAGTTTAAAGAATATCACGAAAAACTGAAAAAAACATGTTACATCTCCAGTTGTGCGCGCAACTTTTCTGTCAGATACGGTGATAGCCCTAAAAGAAATGCTATTTAGATCGTCCTGCAGTCTTTTCTTTTTGAGATATTTGTTTACACACACACGCAGACATTCGCTAAAAACATTTTCTTTATATTTAGAGAACCTCAAAATATGGACTTCCGGTGAAACCTCAATTTCCAAACAAAATTTGAACAATCGCAATACTTCCTCTTACTAGGGTAAGAGAAAGTAAAAAGTTAATTGGACGCTAACCAATAAGTATAAAAATAATAAATAAGTTCTATTAATTTGGTATATATCATTTTTTACTTTCTCTTCTTATCAATGTTGTCTCAATTATGTAGCCAAATGTCTTTATTTCTCATTTGCTCCAGATCATAATTGATGATAATTCTGCAACCAGATCGCGTCTAAGACATTATTGGAAAAAAAGGACTAAGCGCAAAGATGACGGCCAAAGTAATTTATGCAACGGAAGGAGATGGGCGATACCAGCATTTCTTGCTTCTGAACTTTTCAAAAGTGGTTTTCAGGCTGAAGTCATGATTAAGTTGTACTTCGGTTGTCCATGATGACGAATTGGCTGGAATGTGTTAGGCAGGAACCGTATGCGACCACTCAAAGATTATCTACTGTCGAGGATTTCCAGATATTAAGATAAGCCACTAACTAAGAAATCTGGATATCTGGAATTTAAGACCGGATCTTCATGAATATCAGAGCTCCAAGTTAAACAGCCTATACAAAAGATCGGTAAGGGAAAAGTCAAGCTTTGCGATTGGTGTAACTTTGAAGATGTTTTAGAATTTGAGCTTGCTTGTTCCATACGGCAGAGTTGTTGGATTCTCTCAATCTTATACTGAACAGCTACGTAAAGTTTATGAAAAAAAACAGGTTCATAAACTTTACGATTTCATTGTCTTTTAGCGATATAAATAAATTTAAAAAATAAACTACTTACTTTAGATATTCGCTTCATGAGTAAGTTGGGCGCACCAATTCTAAAACATGAATGCTGTGATAATAGTGATATGGAATAGGGCGAGGCAATGTTTCGGGTGATTAACCCACTTCATAAAGCTTATTATTACATAAAAGGAAGTGATTCTTCCAGTATAGTAGTCCTTGTAAAAAAGTATGAATAGTATTGAATAGTTTTATTGTTTTTATTTTATACTCCTACTCCTACGATAGTAGGAAGTATTGTAATCGTGTCAAATTTTCGATATCGAGTTTTTACCGGAAATACACGTTTTGAAATTGTAATGACATGACAAGGTCATAGCAATGTCAAACCTTCACAACACATAACAAAAGAAAGAATAATTTATAAATGGTGGCCTAGCCGGCCGCTATCTTCAAGATAAGGCCGCGGCCAAACAAACAAAACCAAGGGTCAAAACTTTACATCAAAGCAAGCACCGATAAGCTGGCCACTGACCTAAATCGCTGGTCACTGAACTAACCAAGGTCGCACACTAGGACAGATGTCTTGGTGTGAGTGTTGCTAACACTGATATAAACTTCGCCCCATTGGAAATGGGGAGGATTATACTTCAGTACGTCTTCAAGACTATTATACGATCAGCAGTTCCGCGTCCCTATACAGATTTTATTTATACTTATTTCCTTAGTTGTGCATCTTAGTTCATTTATTTTAATCATTCTAAATTATTAGTTATTTATATTCTATTTATTTCTAAGTATTTCTTGTTAATAGTTACCATTTTTTACGTTTAAATTATTGTTCTAATACAGTCTATTTTTATAAATTCCGTGTTAATAATTCGAGCACTAACTTCCAAAAATCTCTAAACTAACTTCCGCCCACTTCAAGACATCTACTACATACCTCAGGAATCACAAAAAATGATTCCACTACAAAATCCTCTGAGTTCAAAAAAGTGGTTTTTAGAAAATGATCTATGTGTTGTGTATGAACCAAAACGAAAAATCGTAGAAAGTTCAAACTTGATATGCCATTTAGGTATCACCATCGTATCCGACAGTAGGTTATTTGTCAAAATTCCTCAACCGACAGTACCGGTCCTTTACTGGACTTTTTTTTTTCACTTATTTGCAATTTTCTCAAAAATGGCTCCAACGATTTTCTTTAAACTTTGTAAATACAACTAACGTATAAATATATGTAAACTTTTATTTCAATATTTCTCTGGAAAAATTCATTTAAGGGCACTTTTGCGGGAGAGTTGGGGTTAGGTTTACTATTAAACTGCTATTTCAATTTATTACACAATTCTATCATCTGAATAATATTAATTAGATTAAATATGTTGTTGAAATTTCGAGTCTGAAGGTAATCGGATGACCGGAAGTGCGTCCCTTTGCTTTCTAGAGCCGGCCCTGCCTACTAGTATTTATTTTATTAAATTCACTAAAACCACGTTCGTTATCTCGGTATGTTCCTAGACAAGCGACTAACCTGGAACCCACACACCAGACTTAAACGGACTTCCCTTAACAACCGCTTCAGACTACTTGCTAGACTCCTTGACAAGCGCTCCAAACTCACTCTACAGAATAAAAGACGACTCTATAGTTCACTACTCGCACCCATCTGGATGTACGGACTAGAACTCTACGGAACCACAAAACGTACCAACCTCAAAAGAATACAAAACCTGCAGTCCAAAATACTCCGACGCATAGTCGATGCTCCTTACTATGTTTCCAACCATACAATCCACACAGATCTGAAGATTCCTTTTGTCCACGATTTAGCAAAGCTCCGATACAAGAAATTCCACAGCAGACTTCCCCTTCATCCCAATCCTCTCGCCCAAACCCTCTCCTCCACCACACTTCCAGGCAATCCTACAAGGCGATTGAAACGTCGTTGGCCCCGCGACCTTCTGGGTGACTAATGGTGTTGTCACTGGATAACTACCATTCATGACCATCACGTCTTTGTTCATGCTTTTGTTAACCTATTTACTTGTTACATATTTATTTATGTAGTTGTAAATATTCAATAAACCAATTAAAAAAAAAAAAAATTCACTAATAATATCAAACTTTATAAACATGATAATTATTCTTTTAAAATATTTACTGAAAATTAATTAATTTCTTAAAAAATAAATAAATAAATGAGAAAATTAAAATAAGAGAAAATATGTCGGTAAATTAGAAAGAAAATAAAAGGCCACATTTGAAGTGTCATTTTATGAAATTTATTTGGTAGAGAAAAATGACGTAACTGTGTGTACAATAAAACGGGTACTTGTGACAGCTAGCTGCCATGTACAGCACCACCGCAATACCTACCGCCAAGCCTTCTCTATAATGAGATGCCCTGTAATATTAAAAGCAAAATAAAAAAAAATATATTATTTTTTCCATCATTAAACCCCCATAATTTTCGCCGACCATTAAACCGCCATTTGCGTCAGTATTTTTTAATTAAAATGAAGTAGTAGGGATTTATGAAAGTTATATTATATTGAACTGTGTCAATTAGGTTTGCTAAAATATCCTCTTATTAATATTTTTTATATGACATTAATTAATTGAAATAATCCTATTTTATGATAACAGCCTAATTTTAGGTCCGAGGTGTGCCAGACGACAATATTCTATTGGTGAGTGAGTTGGTCACAAAGCCACGCTATTGCATTGCGCCACACCAAAAAGATAGAGCGTTTTACAGGTTTATAGATAGAGCTTACCGGGAGTTTATTTAATTTCATTGTTATTCATTCTAGATTGCAGCAATTTTCGTCATTATTTGGAAGTTGTCTCAGTTTTATTTAATTTAGGTACTGAAATTATTCTAAATTATATGTACTGATCGGTTGGTTAGTTGTGAAACATGTGGGCGGGGTTAAATGACGTCATAGCTACTAGAAAGCTTTGGCAATGGGCGGAGCTTAACAGCCGTTCAGGTATCACAACTAAGTTGCTGAGTATTCAATAAATGTTCTCTAGTTTTTTCGTTGAAAACAAAAAAAAAAACAACAACAAAATTGATGTGAAACATGCACTTTACTTTCTTATATTGTTCCATGCAATTGTGATTCACAAATATTCTTCAAATTTACAATTTTACTTATCTTTTAGCTCCCCAAATTATTATATTAATATACATGATGATGCATCGATTTTAGGGATGTATCGTGGGAAAAAAATAGCGAGCTACTGGTAGTAGTGAACCTTGTTAGCGAAGGCCAGAACTAAACGGTGGTGAGAACTGCAGTGTGCTTCTACTCAATACTGCGGTACACAGCAGCTTCTAATGTGATCTAGAAGTTGGGATTTTCCTAGGGAAGAAAGTGCAGTTAGGCCACTAATGGCCCTATTGTGCTCCCCAAATACATCACGCATGGGCCCTGTATCATTCAAAAACGCCAGAACTGATGTAAGAGAGACCTTTGATTACGGATTAATCACCAAATAATTATAAGCATCAAAAAACGCCTGGGAGCATAATGCTCTCAATTCCCAAGAATATATATTTCATCTTTTGGGCTGCATTGCCTACAGGATGGATTCGCTAAAGGACCTACACCAGGCATACGTTTCCTTAGCAGATAGTAATTCTGCTTAGCTCAATTTTGGTTTTGCTGAGGAGGATGTGCAATAAGAGTCCATTTCTCAATGGCTCCTCAGGCGCTTTTATACGAGACGCAACAAAAAGTTCCAGATCCGGTGATCGGAATACACAACAGTTTATTTAGTAGTCCAAATCTCTAAACCACACTCTCAAGTGAGGGCACTGACTTATGGAGTTAGTCAATGATATCAGACTGTTTCTAAAGATTTCCATGTGCTGGGGGGAGCGCACGAAATTGGTCAATAAACAAAGAAATCTGGTGTGCAAATCAAACGATTTCTCTTTCTCCTGTAAATATAATTACAACTAGAAATATCAATTATTATTATTATTATTATTATTATTGTAATGTTTCAAAGAAAAATGATAGGTTTATATCTATGTAGTTAGCATTTCAAGTTTAAAGGAAATTGTTATAGTTATTTCCAAGAAAATTTCAGAAAAACTCATTTTGTTAAGTTGCATTTATGATAAACTGAATTTCTACAAATTGGAATTCTAGCAATGCTTCTAATGTATATTAAATATTATATCGATAATTCTGTAACGATTTTCTTTAATCTTGAAATGCTCACTGCTTTGATAAAACAATTTTCCGAAGAAATGCTTTTTAAAGAGGTTTTCGGTGCCTGTCAGTTTGGTTTGAAATAAAACTTTGTTGGTTTTGACAGAGGGCGCTTCATACAAGCTTGATCAATTTATACAATCATTTATACAAACGTTGGAATTATAAAGAAAATTTCTTAATTAAATTGTATTAATTGGAGTAAGAAAAATTTATGTGAATGTTTCATACCAGACATTTTTTTTAAATATAAAACTTATCAAGAAAATTAATAATTAGTTATCATTATTATTATTACTATTATTATTATTGTTATTATTATTATTTAATTTATGGCGCATCACCATAGGTCATTGGCGCCCGGAGCCTTCTCAGTGCATTGCCAGCCTCCGGACAGTGTTCTATACTGGAAGAAGTAAATGAAAATCTCTTTTATTTGAAGAAAATAATCATTTGAAGGACTATTATTTTCTAACATTCGCTGGCAAAAGGGACTATTCAGGTAATGACCACCGTTACAGAAGAGTTCATAGAACTTAGTCAGCTTTGTCTTTTTGCCCCTTCTCACAGCGGAGGATTTGAACTACTAAGAGAAGGCATTCTTTCAAGAGAAAGTCAAAATTCTGCTTTAAAACGAGACAGTCTGAACTAGACATTCTACCAGTATTACTCAAGGAGTCCACATCAGTGCCAGTTATAAGAGTTTAGCATTTAATCTAGATTAAATAATTGTTTAATAAGCATATTATTGTGAAGTATTATAAAGTATTTAAATTCATTTAGAGAATAATATATTTATTTCAAAAACAGTGGTGATCTCTTGCTTATTTTCTAATACTTCTCTCTCTTTAAACATTCACACTCACAAGCCTCTTTACAAAACCGCTCATGCCACAAGCAACTACACAACATCACACCAACTACATTTCAGTTCTCTCATTACACACGACACTGCCCATCACCGGACAGTGAGCTGCAGAGGCTGCTAGGAAGAAAAAAATCTAAGGGTAGCACAGCTGGACTCGAATCCGGATCCTCCGCGTGGGAGTCCAGTACGCTACCCACTTAGCTCTTCCCTTCCCTTATTATTATTATTACTATTCATATTATTATTATTCGATTGTGGGGAGGGACCTTGTGAGCCCATATAGCAACCCTAAAAATTATTTATCATAATACATGCAAAAAAATAAAAACAATCTGAATTTTTACCTTTTTATAAAATCTAGCACCAGTTACTTTGTGAAACCCCTTTTTATAGGTGGCCTGATAATCTTCTGGATCTGCAAATTTAAATAATATACCAGTGGCTGTTTTTGTTAATGAAAATGGTCCTTTAAAATTCATTTTATCTAATATTGAAGCAGCTTTGTCCATATTTAAATCATGACTTGGTGTTAATAAGAATGCGCCCCTTGTCAGGAAATATCCTTCCATGGACGCTTCACTTTCAGTATCGGAATGACCATCACCTTTAGTCATGGCGTTCTCTGCAATTACAAAGCAAAAAAAAAAAAAAATCATTAGTTTTAAAAATAATAAATTAAATGTGAGGAAGTGGCACAGGTTTGGTGGAGTGATTGTGAGCATATTATTGTATTTGGAAGCAAAATTTACAATGGCTTGTAATTTGCTAGTTGACCGTTATTTATAGCCAGAGAGGTAATGTAAAATTTTTATTTTAATATTTTGAAATATTTAAGCTTAGATCGGCAGTTAAAAGACACAGAAGTTAACTATATGTGCTTTAAAATTACGTCCTACGAAATGCCTAATTAGACGTCTCAACAAAACTAATCAGTCTGAATATTATTTAGATTGTAGGAAATGAACAGGATTAGATAGATGCCTAACAAGCAGATAGATGACAACGAGGGCAGTTCCAATTGGACGATTGGACATTAAGTGTTCTATCACACAAAGGTCTCAATTAAAAAAAATAATGAAATGGATTCACGATAATAATACAAGTTTACTTCAAAACATTAGATTTTACAAGGACAGTTTAGAATTTCAGAAAATCATTTTATTCCCTTGATTGAATATATCCTCAAGAAAATCGATTAATTAGTTGGAAGTAAAAGTAATAGGGGTTGTTGTAGAATGGATATCTTAAGCATGATTTTATGATACACAATATCTTAAGCAAGATTTTCATGATATATAATATCTTATGCATGATTTCCATAATGTATAATATCTTATGCATGATTTTCATGATCTATAATATCCTATGCATGATTTTCATGATATTTAATATCTTTTGCACGATATCCTTGGTATATAAAATCTTATGCATGATTTCCTTGATATATTATATCTTATGCATGATTTCTTTGATATGTAATATCTTACGTATGATTTCCTTGATATATACAATGTCTTATGCATGATTTCGCAGAAATCGAATATAATTACGTTCCTTTTACCACTAAGGGCGCCCAAAAAGAGGCTTTTACAAACAAAACAAAAATCTTGTTTGAAACACTCGCATGACTTTCTGTAACTACAATTTGCTTAGTGATTATTTAAAAATTGTCTTCAAACTCATAATTTTTACTAATTGTTTATTGTCCTCAATGTTATACCAGTAGGAGATTAACAACTTAATAAAACTACCTCTTTTTTTGGTGAGGAAAGCATAATATCCATCAGTAATGTTTTCTCCAAAGCTAACTTTAAATAAATTTTGTCGGAAAAAAGAGTTACAACAAAAGTGATAGGTCTCTGCATACATGCATGTATAATGAGTATACCAAGTTTAACGAAACTCCTTGGCGTCATCATGGAAAAACCACTTCTTCTCCACCCACTTCTGGTCAACCAATTTTCTTCAAACTCAGTTTTGACGATACATTTAATTCTAATTAATATTATAAAAATAATAGAACCCATATCTTATGAACTAAAATAGGACTTCAGATTTATTTACATTTTTATATTATGTTGATGCATCAGTTTAAATGAAATCGTTGGAGCCGTTATCCAGAAAATCGCAAAAAAAGTGAAAAAAATTCCTTTCAGTAAAGTGGTACTTCCGGTTGAATGATTGTAACTAGAACTTCATTGACAATACTTCAAGTTTCAATCAAGTTTGAACTTCTGTGATTTTCCGTTTTTGAATTATGCTGAAACCCTACCACACACGCATAGAGAGAGTGGTAGAAAGCAATTTCTAAAAAACCATATTTTCGGATTCAGGACTACTCAAAACGTTTGGTTCCGGTGTAAACAGGATATGGTAAATTTGACAATTCCAATAATTCCTCTCAACTGCAATAAGAGTAAATAATACGATGCCATGGATACAGTTAAGGCATAAAATTAATCTAAAAATTAATCACGGATTAACACAGGTACCATTTATTTGGACATAAGCTTTGGGCGGTGCTAACATCTCGCATCTGATGCGAGCGGTTCCGGAATTGATTTCCATGAAGATTCCAAAATATTGGCGATTTCCAAATTAGTCAATTTATCAATTCTGGTGCACCCACAACAAAACTTGAACATTTATTAGTGATCTGGTATGTCATCCGTCTTAGCATGCATATTTATTTTGTTCCTGATCCTTTTCGGATTTTCATCTATCGTCAGAACAAATTCACCAAGTTCGTGCAGAGAGTTCACTTCAACGTAATGTTTCTGTTACACTCACACTTTTTGGTTCTGTATATGTGTGGAGGTTATAAGGTTATGTTCATTTGTTATGTTAATAAGATTAATTAACTTTATAACCTCCCAACATATATAAAACCAACAAGTGTGAATGTAACAGAAATATTACGTTGAAGTGAACTCACTACACGAACTTGGTGAATTTGCATTGACGATGGATGAAAAATCCGAAACCGGCCAGAAACAAAATAAATATGCATGCTACACCGGATAAAATACCAGATGTTATCCAGCATTGCGGACCCATCCACATATTCAAAATTTATTAATGATATAGCGGCTGATGTAGAAAGAGTTGATAAACGGAGAGTAAAATAGGGGCCGTCTGCCGTCTGTAGGATAAGTGCAACCACCTTCTGTTGGAAGTACTCGTCTAGAATAGAACCAAGGTATCAACAGGTCCATGGCCCCCAACAGATCTTTACCTCCATAAATTTCACCTTACTCTGCATTCACCTTACTGCCCATTCCACAGGTACAATGGTTTAGGATTTTATCCAATAATATATTATGACTGTCGACTATTAGAAAACCACTAGTCCTGGCCTCATTTATCTATCAGCTATATCGAAAACTGGAACAGGCTGATTCTTGCCAGGATTCCAACTTTTGTAAATAAAATCGGGTGTCGCATATTTAAATCCCCGCGAATTTAATTTGCTTAGACTTCCTGTGGAGTTTAGATGTTGACCGCCAGGCGTACTCAACTGTTCTATTCGTGGGTTATTAATCCTGAATTATTTAAATTTCATGTCTATAATAATTTCTTATCACGCTTAAAGTGTGTAACATTTTTATATTATTTTTATTATGTTGGCTGAAACTTTACAAAGCCTCTAATTGAGCCCAGCTCAGGCACTATTTGTCTTACCTTCAGCCAATCAAATTCATCCATTTGGCGTACGAACCTTGTGTCTTCCGCCAGGGAAGCGTCACTTCCCACTTTAACTCAACTCTGCTAGCCATTACTATGTATTAATAACTTGTTTCACTTTATCTCACCTGTGTGTGTGTGTGTGTGTGTGTGTGTGTGTGTGTGTGTGTGTGGCGTTATCAGTTATTTATGCTTTTTGTCAGTGGAAATTTCATTTTTTGTGGCCTCGGCTCAAATTTGCTTTAGCTATTGCAGTTGTACAATTTTAAGGTCGATTCAATCTCCGTTCTGCTGAATCGTCATTTCCCCAAGTTGGGCTGTTTGAATACTTCAACCTGTTTTCAGCTAATTTACTCTTACAACACATATTACTAAAAATCATACGTACCAAGCTTGGTACTGGTAAAGATTCAACTTATTGGGTAACATAGCTCTTATTCTCTATTTTTATTAATTACTATTATTTATTATTATATTTTCTTATCTCTTTCGAGCTACTTACCTTTACATATTCAAGTGTTGCATTTTAACTATAACTCTTGGCAAGACCTTTGTGCAGAGTGGTTAAATTCACTTCAACTTGGCTACTAACAGGTTCTTCACTTACTAACGCTGAAATCTGGTAATTTCGCTAGGTATTTTATTATATTTTATAAATACCTTTCAGTTAATACTTTTGCCATTCTATTGGGCATCTTTTACTTGTGCCACTGTATAAAACTTTCTAATAGTTTTCAGCCAACCTCACCCATATTCACTTATTTGGGTATTTTACTGCCTTTAGTTTCTTGTGACCACTTTAAGCTAATCAGCTTGAGTTTTTTGCTTGCTAATAGCGGTTCTTCAGAACTAAGCACCTTTCTTATACGAGAATAGTTGTTTCGCCTCGCACGTCGACAACCACTGTAACGCCTAAGTCTTCACATTATTTGGTCAAGGTTAAGGTATATTTCTTTTACCTATTCATTTCTGGTTCTATTTAACAACTATTTCGTGGTGTAGTTCAATCCTTCACTGTGAAGGTGTATCCATATCTTGACCCACTCAATTACCTTCTATTTTGTGACCACTTGTCTTCAGTTATAACTGTTTCGCTAATTTCTATTTAATCTTCTTACTCAGGTTTACTCCTGATAGTCCTCCGATCTGGAAATTGACATCCGCCTCATAGAAAAGGGCATGGAACTCGCTGCCAGACTATAGAGTCCATCCGTTTAGCGTGTAAGCTCGAGCATGCTGGCTTAGTGTATTTTCTCCATGGCGACGCTACCACACTTGCTTCCGATTGGGCTATAGATAGCATCAAGCCTATTCTGCTCTAAGCTCTGTGCGGAGCGTTTGAAAATAATACTGTATTGTGGACATGGGAGATTCAAGATCTTAAAAAATAGAGATTTATTTGTTTGTAAATTCTTGATGGTGTTTTTTTTTGTTACCCCCCAGGTCTTCATTCCAGGCTTTTGGACGTTAACTTTTCCGCACAATTGGACTTTCTAAAAACTTTGAATTTTACAAATAAATAATTAATTAAACTTGGCCATTGTTGTCGAGGAACAAAGAGAAAATATTGTTTCTTAATGTTCAGAAAGTTTTATTGTTAAGTTTCGGATGCCAGAAATGGGGAAAGGGCCCTTTCCTTGACATTTTTTTGATGAAGGCTACCAAAAGACTGGTTTAATTTTTAAACTTTGTCTTAATTATTTAATTGTAGTTGATTAATAATCAAAATTAATTCTAAAATATTCTATATAAAATGGTGATTAACAATTTTTATATTCTTTGAAAAAAATTTAAGTGGGCATATAATTGCAAACTTTTATATTTATTAGTGCTGTATTTAATGACCTAGTATCTAGTTATTTTTGGGGGGAAGGGGGGCTGATTTAAAACATTACATGACTTTCCAGTTCCATGAAATCTTATAGTTCTAAAAATGAATTTTGTTGAAACCTCGAATTTTGACAAAATATTTAATTGCCTTTAATGTTATATACTTGCAGAACTTATAATTAGCAAGGATACGTGTGACATCTCGTTTTCCTTAAAAAAAGGAGAAAAAAAAACTTACAAAACAGCCTTTAGCAACAAGTGGTTCCGACGACAGTTATTTCTAGTCTTCGCTACTAATTGCAGGTCTCAATATCGTTTTTATTGCTGGTCCAACGCCGTGTTTGCACTTATGGGAATCAAACCCTGAATTTTCACATCAAACGTGACTGCGCGTGACTGAACTAGACTAACGCGTGTGACAGTATCTTTCTAACAATAAATTTCTAAAATAATTTTCAAATAAGCAATTTAATAATCAGTTTAAAGAAAACCACCCTGTGTCGTTACCCCCCAAAAAATTACTTAAAAACTTCGACAGTTTAGAAATAACACAATTTTTCTACAAAGTTTGGAATTTTAGTAACATATTTGATTCTCGTTAACAATATAAAGTTGCTATGACCCTGTCAAATATCTTGAAATGATATCTTAGAAGAAAGCCATATGTCACTCTACCACCCCCCACCCCCACCACCCACACTACATATTTAAAATGATTTTTACTTTCTCTTACTCCTAATAATCTTCTCTGGAAAAATCCATTTAAGGGCAGTTTTGCGGGAGGGTGTGGTTAGGTTTTCATCTAAAGTGCTATTTCAGTTTATTAAACAATTCTATCATCTAAATAATGTTAATTAAAATTAAATATGTTGTTGAAATTCCGAGTTTGAAGTAAATCGCATAACCGAAAGTGCGTTTACTTTACCACTTTACTAAATGATTTTTACTTTCTCTTACTCCTAGTAAGAGGAAGTATTGTAATCGTGTCAAATTTTCGATATCGAGTTTTCACCGGAAATATCCGTTTTGAGGTCCCCCTGAGTCCAAAAAAGTGGTTTTTAGCAAATGGTGTGTGTGTGTGTGTGTGTGTATGTATGTGAACAGCATAGCTCAAAAACGAAAAATCGTAGAAAGTTCAAACTTGATATTACGTTTAGGTATCACCATGGGATCTGACGGTGCTTATGTGTCAATATTCCTCAACCGGAAGTACCACTTTACTAGTTGTTTTTTTTACGTTTTTGCAATTTTCTCAAAAATGGCTCCGAAGATTTTCTTTAAACTTGTATATCAACTACACATACAAAGAGCTACAACTTTTATTTGAAACATTTCTCCAGGAAAATTCATTTAAGGGCACTTCTGGGGGAGGGGTGGGGTTAGGTTTTCATCTTAACTGCTGTTTCAGTATATTAGACAATTCTGTCATCTAAATAATGTTAATTAGAATTAAATATGTTGTTGAAATTCCGAGTTTGAAAAAAAATAGATAACCGGAAGTGCGTTTTTACTGAAATATAATTTTCAGTTTTCTGGTATTTTCTCGAAAATGGCTCCAACGATTTTCTTTAAACCAGAGTTGTTAACTATACATATAAAGAGCTACAACTTTTATTTGAAACTTTTCCCCTGATAAATTCATTTAAGGGGACTTTTGGGGGAGGGGGGTTATGTTTTTCTTTAAAATGCTATCACAGTTGATTATACAATTCTGTCATCCAAATTGAAATAACTAGAAATTAATATATGACCCAAATTCCGAGTTTCAAGGAAATTAGTAAACCGGACAGTTTTACTGGACAGTGTTTCACTTTTCGACGAATTTCATTAAATTTGGTACACTAACTATAAAATTTGTCAATTATAATTTTGAGTACTGGAGTAAGAGAAAGTTGTGTGAGTGTTTCACACCAGATTTTTTTTTCATTTTTTCGAGATTTTCTCAAAAAATTGCTCCGACGATTTTCTTGAAACTTTTTATATAAACTAAACATACAAAGTTGTATAAATTTTATTTAAAACATTTGTCTGGTAAAATTCATTTAAGGGCACTTTTATGGGAGGGGTGGGGTTTATATTTTTCTCTAAAATGCTCTCATTAGTTGATTATACAATTCTATCATCCAAACATAATTAATTAGAAATAAATAGATAGACAAAATTCCAAGTTTTAAGAAAATTAGTAAACCAGAAGTGCGCTTTTACTGAACAGTTTTTTTTTTTTTAGTTTTCGACGAATTTCATTAAATTTGGTACACTAAGTATAACATTTGTCAATTATAATTTTGAGAACTGGAGTAAGAGAAAGTTGTGTTAGTGTTTCACACCAAATTTTTTATTGAACATTTACAACTGTACGAAATGATATAATAAGTAAAACTGATGTATGTACATATATGTGGTGTGACAATCGTGAATGGCGGTTATCCAGCGATGAACGCCATTAGTCAACCAGTTGGATGGTGAGGCCAACGGTGCCTCAGCAGTCTTGGATGATTGGAGGGGTGATGTTAAGTTTTGATGAAATTTATTGTAGCGAGTTTTGGCAAGTTCAGAGATTAAATGGAATGTTGAGATCTGTGTGTATAGTATGATTTGCTTACATAAAAAGGAGCGTTTAATAAGCGGCAATGTATTTTAGATTAAAGTGTTTGTAGTCTCTGTTGATATTGGGATCTTTTAGCCGTTCCGTAAAGGTCAAGTCCTTAAGTCCATATTGGTGCAACTAGAGAAAGAATACAATCGTCGTTTATTTGCAGTGTTAGTTTTGAGGAGCGTTTGTCAAGTAGCCTAGCTAGAAGTTTGTATCGTTTGTTTAACTCAGAACGTCTAAGTCTTGTATGGGAGTTCCAAGATAGTCTTTTGTCTAGGTACAGTCCAAGATACCGCACATGGTCGGCTGATGGGATAGGCGTGTTCAAACAAAATATAAGTTTGAATTTCTGGCGAGTTTTTTTTTTTTTTAAAAAAAACATTCAGGGGAACTCAGAATTTAAATTTCTATTGTGATTTAGAACCTAATTTCCAAAAATTTGACACGATTACAGCACCAACTGTTGCAAATACTAAGAAAAAATAATAAATAATTAAAGGCATAAACCTTTAGGATCAATTATTACTTCCAAATTTTTGATATCGAGTTTTCACCGGAAATATCCGTTTTGAGGTCCCCTGTGTCCAAAAAAGTGGTTTTTAGAAAATGTGTCTCTGTGTGTGTGTGAGTGTGTGTATGTGAACAGCATAGCTCAAAAATGAAAAACCGTAGAAAGTTGAAACTTGATATTCCGTTTAGGTATCACCATGGGATCTGACAGTACGTTATCTCTCAAAATTCCTCAAACGGAAGTACCACTTTATTAGTTTTTTTTTTTATGTTTTTGCAATTTTCTCAAAAATGGCTCCGACGATTTTCTTTAAACTTGGTGTGTCAACTACAAATACAAAGTGCTACAACTTTCATTTGAAACATTTCTCTGGGAAAATTCATTTAAGGGCACTTTTAGGGGAGGGGTCTTCTAATGTGCTATCTTAGTTGATTATACAACACTATCATCCAAATAAAATTAATTAGAAATAAATAGATGGCCAAAATTCCGAGTTTTAAGAAAATTAGTAAACCGGAAGTGCGCTTTTACTGAACTGTTTTTTCAATTTTGGACGAATTTCATTAAATTTGGTACACAAACTATAACATTTGTCAATTATAATTTTGGGAACAGGAGTAAGAGGAAGTTCTGTGAGTGTTTTTTACAACAGACTTTTTTTTTTAAACAAATACAGATTTCGGAATTGATTTTTTTTTTTCAACTGTTTCTTATAGATTATAATTGCAATCATGTCAACAGTGTAGGGTACGATAAAGTAAATATTATTTATGTCTAAGATAAATATTACATGTTAAAAAAAAAATATATATATTCATATGAGAAAAAAAACTCTCTGATTATACCCATTTTGGCAATTAGTTAATTATGTTTGAACTTGATTATGAAAATAAATTATAAAATATATATTTCCTTTGGGAATTAATTACATAATTTACAAACAAATATATGAAACATTTTAAATTAATTTAATGAAACAAATTGAATAACAATAATATAAATATTAGCTTGTTTTTAATTGAATTAGATTAAATTATAATTAAGAGAGGACAGTGTACCTTAATATACATTTATTTATCTCTATAGTATATATATATATAATAGAAATTAGGATACAAATAACATTATATAGGGCGTTATAAGCGAATTATATCACTAATACTAGTACATATACTTGGTGGAATACAATGTACGGAAATGATTTCAAAATATCCTTGGCTATACAGATTACTTATTATACTCCACCCTACTTTATTTTTTGCACAATGCGTGCTTTTTTTTTTCTTTTTTTAATTTATTTTATTTCTTCACTTTCCTTGTTTAGAATATAGAACAAAACAATCTAAGAAACAAAAAAACAAAAAAAGTTTTAATTTTTTATTTTAAAAATTATTTAGTTCCGGTTTACGTATCTAAATTTGTCTCTATAAATTTTCGGTTATTATAATATAGATATATAACTGTTGTCATAAATGTGGTATAAATCGCGAATCAATTAATCATTCATTTCTAATTTTTACAATCAGACTTTTGTTCAATGTATACTATCCACTACTATTTACAGTATAGTTATTATATCACCTATAAATTTAATTAGTAATAATTATTTATTACAATCTTTGCTTAAAGTCATTCCTATTTGTTCAAGTTATTTATTACTATATGCGTTTTTATTCCAGGCGATATTTGCACCGAGAAAACAATAATAGTTTAATCTAATTATTTTTTTAGGGAACTTTTTCCGATAACATTAATTTGAACAAATTGGCGCCGTATGGAGGTGCCCTCCAATATCATTAAAACACTATTCAATGAAGACAAAAATAGTTTGCAACGCAACTCCTTTTCAGTATCACTTGGATTGTGTTTAGTTTTGTGGTTCATGAGAGCTATGGTTTTTAGAAGTTTGGAGCTGCTTTCTTAAATGACCGAAATCTTATCTGGTAGAAGAAGAATATTTGGGTGATTATGGTTAATGAGGTTTGAAAAGAAAACTCGAGAATTTAGGAATTTTTACTGAAACAATGGGATGCGTTGGGTGTTGGAACGTTTTATCTTAACCTAAACCAATGGCCGAATTTGGTAATAGTACGTGTCGATTTTTTATTTACTTTTAAAGTACCTTAAAAGTAATTATGAGAATCTTTGTGAGGAATTGATAACAACGATTATATTTTTATATTGTTGCCCTTATCACCAGTGATATGGGTGATTCCATGCCCCAGCCATCTGTCCCGATAAATAAATAAAAAATAAGGGTGCCATTTGTTTGGCACGACAAAATAGCTAAATTATGAACTACAAATTTAGAGTGTGATCACAACAAAATATTAATAAAGCTATTTAATTTAATAATGAAGCTTTTAAAACGTGTAGTTTCACGACAAAAAAATCAAATATAGCGACAAAAATATTTTTTTAATGAACGACAAAATATTAAACTAAGTAATTCAAACTAAGCCGCATTCCTACAAATTTTAGGTTATTTTTATCAGTTATATTTTACTTGCATCAGGTTATTTAACATATTTTATAGCATTTCTGTTATCATAATACTGATACTTACATTGCAACTAATTTTGCAGTATAATAATGGCGAACTTTCTTGTTAAGTTGTTCAAATTTGAATTTATTTTCCTTTATAATTCCAGCCGATGAACTCTTATTTGTGTAATAGTAATAAAAATAAATTTAAATCTAAATGATTTAATAATTTGTGTATAATATTGCTTAATTATAATATTTTATTTAGATGAACAAAAAACAGTATTTTAATAAATTTTATTATCTTAGCCAATAAATTGTTTATTAATATTGATTGAATTAACATTTTTGTTCTTTAAAACGATCTTGTTTTATTTAATTAAAATTTGTATTTAATTTTATTTACTTAATTTTTTTAAATACAAATTTTGAGAGTAACTTTCTTTTTTAGCTGAATTTTAGAGGACGAGAGAATGAAACAATGAAGATCAGCCACCAGATCGCTACATTATTATTTATTGTGTAATTTTATAACAAAAAAGGTAATTACATTATTAACAGTAAATTAAAAGTAGTTTTTTTTGGTGCAGTGTCAATTGTCGTTAGATACACTTAATCTGTAGTGATAAGAATATATTTTTTGGTCTCTAATTGCGACACTTAAGGCGTGCTAAATATGCGCCGTTAGATGGATGTATTTTCTAGTGCAGTTTAATATTCCCCATAAAATATTAATAATAATAATAATATCCTCAAACTGAGGGGATCTAGATTGCCATTTAGGATCAGGTGGTCGCCATCAGGTATTATATGCATAAAAGGATTATGAGAAAAGTCAATGTATTGGTTCTCAAATACGGATTATGTCATTCTGCTCTAGAGACAGTACACCATTTGCTTTTTGCTTGTCAAATATTGCACGGACAGAGTATCTTAAGAGGCACAACAGTATAGTAAAGATAGTACATCGGGAATGGGCCTCGAAGTTAGACATATGCTCAGTGAGAGGAGGACTGGTGCTAGAAAGCTCAGGGTACACTTTGTGCTGCTCAGGATCGTATAGTATACAGTACCCGGACATGTTATTGTGTTTCCGGACATGTTATTATGTTTAACATTATTGCATAATAAGTCTGAGAGTAAAATCTTCATAAATGATGCCACAGTACCGAACTCAGCTGTGGTGCAGACCTTCAATGAAAAGTTAGTAAAGTGTACGTTGTTAGCTGCTTGCGATTGCCTTACATCGGAGGGGCGTTAATTTTATTGAGATTGTGCCACTTATCATCTCTGGGGTTGGTACAATATTACGCGCGATCCAGGGAGACTTGTAATTCCAGGGGGCGATACTCGATGTTAATTAAAATACATGGGCTTGAATGTAGCAAGCTATGGTACTTCACTCCTGGATTATCAGGGATTATCAGGGCGACTTTGCAACAGGGGGGATAAGTAGCAGCCCCCGAACCCCTGACGATCATGAGCGCAAACTGGCGCATAATTGGATTTAAAAAAAAAATGCTTATATTGACCCAGGTATCTCTTTTGTCTAAGGGCCGAGAGGTCCTAAAATAAAAAGTAAAAAAAAAAAAAAATTATATACAAATTTAATGTAGTAAAATACAGAACCCGTAATGGTACTAGCCATTTCTTCAAAGATATCGTACCCGCGAGGGTACCCAGCCAAATAACTCGAACAATCTTCAAACCCTCGCTGTAGAGGTATATATGATAGTACAACTACTTCGGTTTAGCTGCCAACATGCAAACTCATTCATCCTTTTAGCTTGTTTACTTTATAGATCTAACTGATTTCTACGTTCAAACACAGACACCCAAGAAAGCCACAGTAAATCTTCTAAGTCGCAGTGTATGTGGCTTTACAGGCACTCCCTCTACATCTCTTAACCTATTTATAATAATAGAAACACTATATACAATATTAAGGAAGGAATTCCTGGCTATACCCAAGATTAGATTAGATCAGCAAAGAGAAGGCTGAGCCTCATTCTCCCGCGAACTACATTTCAATTTTATGCTCATTTTTAGTTTTTTAGTAACATCTTTCTCTTTCTATCTATCCCTATCACCGTCACCCATACTCCATTCTATAAAGATAACATTTCTTAATCAAGGAAACCTCAACAAATCTATTTTTGACAAAAAATCAAGTTCAAAAATACGATACGAATATCATATATTTCTTTCTTAAACCATTAAGAAACCAAAAAAGATTTTTCTCGAAGTCTTTTCTGGATATCCCTAATATATAGGAATTGTAGCATTATATTTGGTTACCAATCTTTTGTCATGATACATAGTCGCTACTTGGGGACAATGTTGGCTCTGAAAATGCAGACATTTACTGTAGATAAATGGGTAATACTTTCTACAAGTATTCTTCTACAATAATCCCTTTCTCTTACAGAACATAGGATCTTTAAAGATCTAATCTACCGTAGACGTTCCGGATGCATGCGGGAGTCAATCACCTCTACACAAGTAAGAGAATCATTTTTCGAGAAAAGTAATGGTACTACTGCAGCGAGAGCATTAGGCCACACAAACTAGGTTATGCAAAATGCTGACTTCTCGTTTTAGTCCATTTAAGAACATGTTGAGATCCACTCAACCAGAGTTTAAAGTGAATTACAATGTAGATCATCTTATTTCTGGGGAAGATGCCCATAACATATAGCTCTGGTGAACCATTGATCTAACAGTGAAGATACCGACCCTCGAAATCAAAGTCTTAGTTCATGAATTCGTGCGGACTAAGCTCGTTTCCGCGACTCATTCTCAAGAGCACCTTATTGCTTTATTACTTTGAGGTAATCATGTCACAGGCCGGGTCGAAGGTTTCTCAAATCCCTTTTGGGCTTTAGTTTGAAGTCATCAAAGATAAGGTCCACAGAGTAAAAAAGTTTAAGATCCTGAGGATATCTTAAATTAGCTTACCGAGTGTCACCTTTCGCATTTAAAAATTATAAACTTCGAAACCTTCTTTTCAAAACTTTAAATGAAAATATTACAAACACATAAATGTATGAAGATACGAAATTACAGTAACAATAAAATTGTATTAGTTTTGTAGATTTTTGTTTTCTATAATTGTATTGTGATAGGTCTAGAATCTATGAAGGAAACGGTGATTTCATGCTCCAATGAACCAGGTCAGATATGCTGCTGCCCTATTTTAATTTAATTTCTTTAAACAATACAAATGCCTTTATTAATTTTATGAACAACTTTAAGTTGATATTAAATGAAATATAGCGTTAAGGAATCTATTTTGTGGTTGAAAACCATGATTCGCCCCGGAATTTCCCAGGTACACGAAAAGTTAAGATATTTCCTTTTTAATTAACCAGGAGAAAAAATAATCGACCCTTTACAACAAAGCATATAAAAATCGGCAGATTTCTAAATGTATCCGTGTGCTTTTTAAAATTCCTAACTAGAGTGTAGATTTTTTTTTTTTTATAATCTTTATTCTTGTTGCAATCAGCGCGATAGCGCTATAAGTAACGATCATACAAAGAACATACATACAAAAAGAGTGGAGAAGCTACCCAATGATAACATTCCAAAACTATTCAAAATCACTATTGACACTCTTCACTTCAGGAGATCACGAGGCCATTGTCCTTTAAGACGTCCAGGAGGGTTATTAGAAAGTGTTCGTGAAGACAGGTGTTGAATTAAAGGGTTTGTGTGAGTCTGAAGGTTAATATGGAATTTCCTGTAACGGGTTTGGGTGACTTGAGCCATAAACGGTATATTAAGATTAATTAGTACGTATGGTTCGGTTAGACACATCAAGAGGAGTGTTTATAATGTTACGGAGAATTCTGAATTGTAGGGATTGGAGTCCTTTGGAGATTTGAGCGTTTGGATGAACCCCATAGTTCTATTCCATACGCCCAGATGGGCTTTAAAATAGATGTATAAATTAGTCGTTTGTTGTCTAGGGAGAGTTTAGATCTGTTTAGAAGTTGTTGAAAGCGTCTGTTTAGTTCCATTCTTTTAAATCGTGTATGATGATTCCATGTGTCTTCAGTCTAAGTAAAGCCCAAGATAGCGAGCAACGTTGACCACTGGTAAGGGAAGATTGTAGATTTGTATAGATTGCACTGCGACTTGAAAGATTTTTTGAACCCCCCCGGAGCCTTTTCCAATGCACAGCATGCTGGATTCGAACCCGGGACATTCGCGTTGCTAGTCTAGCGTGCTACCACCAAGATAATCCCTTCCTTCTTCCTTGCCTTTCGCCAGTTAACCAGGGACGGAGACCGTAGTTTATGTTCTGTGTTTGTCCTTGTCTGTGAAGTGTAGAGTGTATGAAGTTTAAGTGTATTGTGTATTGTTCTGACGAAATACATGGAGTACTGGAGCTGTGGTAACACGTAGGATCGCTACTCCCCAAGTAACTGCATGCAGAAGATACCCCTTACGGGCAAAATTCTTAACTATTATAGCAATGGAATCTTTACCTCCAAAACAATATAATAAATAATTTACAAACATTATCATATGGAAATAGTTTTTTGAAAACCAGTTATTTAGGCCAATTATTTGCTATAAAAATATATGAAATAAAGACTTTTATTACTATTATTATTATTATTATTATTATTATTATAGGAATAGCAAAAAGCTGTTGGGAGTACAGCGTACGGCCTGTTTGGCTATTACTGGCGCGATGAGAACGACACCGACGGTGGCATTAGAGATGCTGCTGGGGCTAATCCCCCTTCAGTATGTGGTAGTGGGAGAGGCAATGAAAGGGTACCTCAGAATGAGGTGCAAGGGAGAATGGGTGAGAACCTTCCGGGGGGATCACACTAGGATCGAGGAAAAAATTTGGCGAGTAAACCGATTCTTGCTATCCAAACTTGATGAGACGAGCAAGAAATGGGGATTTGAGAGAGATTATGAGATTACGATTGGCAGTATAGGAGATGATAATCTTACGAGGCCAACGGAGTCGGGCAGCGGCATTATTCGTTGCTATTCAGATGGCTCTAGGCAGGAGGGTACTGGCCTGTCGGGGGCGGGAGCCTGGTTTCAGGAACTGGATAAAGAGAGTTCGGTGGCCTTGGGTGGCTTGGCCACTGCTTTTCAGTCTGAGGTGGTGGGCATCATTGAATGCTGCCACCTGGTGGGGGAGTGGCAGGGAGAGTTCAAGGAAGTGCGAATTTTCTCGGACAGCCAAGCCGCACTAAGGGCTTTGAGTAAGCCTTGGTGGAGTTCGAAATTAGTGGGAGAATGTCGGAGGAAGCTCAACGCTTTGGCTCGGAGGGGTAAGGTGCATCTCTATTGGATACCCGGACATGCGGGAATAGAGGGCAATGAGAGGGCGGATCGGCTGGCCAGGGAGGGATCATCATTACCATTCTGTGGTCCTGAACCAGCCCTGGCCGTTACAAAGACGTTTCGCGACAAACAGATTAGATTTTGGGAGACGAGTGCTTTGGAGAAAGGCTGGGGGGACACGCAGGGGTGCCTCCAAGCTAAAAGATTTATAAAGGCAGGAAAGCAGAGAATTTCGGAGTATCTCCTGTCTCTCAGTAGGACGGGTTTGAGGACCTTGGTAGGAATAGTGACTGGACACACTTGGGTGTCCAGCCACTTGTTTAACATAGGAAAGACGCGGAGTCCCATTTGTCAGAACTGTGATGACGGAGTTAGGGAAACGGTGTATCACTACTTATGTCAGTGTCCCCGTTTCGCTGGAACTAGGTTTCGTATATTTGGGAGGACACCACTCTCGCAGGATTGTCTGGGCGAGTTGGAGTATAGTGATATCTTGAGATATTGTAGATTAACCGGCAAGTTACTGGGGGAGACTAATTAAGGGGGGTACCGGGGGGATAAGAGCCATATAGGCTTAGGTCCCGCGCCTTTGGGCACCCGTTTCCGATAATAATAATATAGGGATTTTAAATTAATCATTTGTCGAGATTTACATAACATTATTTCATAACTTATAGTTAGGGTAATTGATTAAAATGTAGGTGGGGGGGAGAGAGAGTTTTAACTTAAAAGATTGAATGTTTTTTTTTGGTTTCTGTTTTGTGAAATTTATAGTCTGCTTTTAAGAAACAAGTTTTTTTGTGACGGATTTAATGTTAACGTGTTTCCATGAATGGATCATTATTGGGAAGACAGTTCGAACTTATTTGAAATTAATAAAATATTGGTATAATATAACTTTCATCAGAAATCAATCAGACAGAGATAATGAATGAAAATTCATGTTTAATTAGTGCTAGTTCCTTTTTGAAGCAAGCCTAGCCTCTATTTATATTACAGAAGAAAAATTATGTCATGTATGAAAAAAAACAACGAAATTAAAGTGGAAGCAAGGTGAACTACAAAAAATGATAAGGACACAGTTCACATGCATTTAGGGTACTAAATATTTTCCTGTAATTCTTATTAGTTTTTCACATCTATTTAAAAATTTATTTTATTGAATAAAAAATTTTGTTTAATTGATAAAATATTTGCAGTTTTTTAGTACCCAAATAAAACTTACAAGATTCATGGGTTTAATACAAATAATATATTTAGTCCAAGAATTTAATTAAACAAACTATATTTTCATGCATGAAGATTTATTGTGTTGAGGGTATTTCATTTTAGCTAATACGAGTATAGAGTCACTTCAATTGTTGGTATGTATCCTACTGAATTTGAAAATACTTTAAAACTGTTAAACTAATTTTTTGTTTTAATTTATTGTACAATTACTTCAGATGGAACAAATTTTTTAATTAAGTTGTTAAATTTACTAAACACTATATATTATTTAAAAAAAAAGAGAAAAGTTTTTAATAAGTAAAGCTTTGAGTTTTGGTTTAATTGTATTTTTACTTGCTCTTACGTCTTAACAGATATTGTAATTTACTAGATTATAACTAATATTGCAATCGTACCCAATTTTCTGTAACAAGTTTATGTGTTTGTGTTAATGTCAGCTTAACTCAAAAAACGAGAAAGTTCTAACTTGACAATGTTTCAAGTTCTACCAGAGTAGCCGATAATATAGTTTTGGTCAAACTCGGTCAGCCGGAAGTACCACGTTACTGAATTGTGTGTTTTTTCGTTTTTGTTTACGATTTTTTTATAGAAAACGCTCCAAATATATACTTTAAACTTAGTACACTAATTACTCATACAAAGAGCTATTGCTTTTATTTCAAATATTTTTCCAACAAAAAAAAAAACAACTCATTTTGGGTGGTATTTTGAGGAAAAAACGGGGGTTAAAGCTTTCCTAAAGTTGTTGTGGTTGGTTCCGCAGAACTGGAAAGCATCAAATATATTTTCCGTGGAAGTCTGCTTCTTTTTGTGGTAATCGTCCGGTTTCGGGTGTTCGCCTCCATCATTAAGATGCGTTTGTCAAACAATATGATAACATAGATTTGCACAGAGCAAATTTATAGTTGAAACATTGTTTTGAATAATTACATCACAACAAACACAAAAATTAATCATACAAACTTAAATTTATAGAAGTGTATAAACTAAATTTACTATGTGCAAATCAATGTTATCACATTGTTTGACAAACGCATCGTGATGATGGAGGCGAACACCCGAGACTGGATGATTACCACAAAAAGAAGCAGGCTATCATGGAAAATCTCTCTGATAATTCTCATCCTCTCTAACTTTAGTCATTTGCGTCTAAGATAGAGGAAAATGTTAGATCTTATCCTCTACTTTACAGCCTTGTTTTAGAACTCTGTTATTTCCTAGGTTGGCTAATTAACAATAAAACTAGTAATCTGAAGAAACCTAGTACAATATGGGCGAAATATCGCGAGCCAGTTGACATGATCTCAACCTAGTATTTTACGTAAAACTGTTTGCTGAAACCTGAAAGATTGATTGTATTATGTATTGATATTGTAATATTTGTAAAAATTGAATTGATGTTAACGTGTGTTTGTTGTAAAAGACAATACAAACTAAAAGCATAAAAAAATTCCAAAATATCAAAACCACTTCATATGAATTATTTTAAAAAGTTAGCGAAAATTTTCTAAGTTTTCCATTAGTAAGAAGTCAAATTTATAGAAATTTTCTTTCACTCGAAATGCTTTCTCCTAAGGCCAGATAAGTAGCTCATTCCCTGCACAATGATGCTGAACAAAGGTATGTCCTCCGAATATAGATCACGGCATTAATGTAGAGAGACCAGCTGACATATACTCGTACTTCGAAAATAACTCATCAGACCTTGTCTTATGACTTTTTACTTTCTCTTACTCCTAGTAAGAGGAAGTATTGTAATCGTGTCAAATTTTCGATATCGAGTTTTCACCGGAAATATCCGTTTTGAGGTCCCCTGAGTCCAAAAAAGTGGTTTTTAGCAATGGTCTGTGTGTGTGTGTGTGTGTGTGTGTGTGTGTATGTGTGTGTGTATGTATGTATGTGAACAGCATAGCTCAAAAACGAAAAATCGTAGAAAGTTGAAATTTGATATTCCGTTTAGAGGTCACCATGGGATCTGACTGTACGTTATCTGTAAAAATTCCTCAACCGGAAGTACCACTTTACTAGTTGGATTTTTTACTTTTTTGCGATTTTCTCAAAAATGGCTCCGACGATTTTCTTTAAACTTTAAACATCAACCACACATACAAAGAGCTACAACTTTTTATTAGAAACATTTCTCCGGGAAAATGCATTGAAGGGCACTTTTGGGGGAGGGGTGGGGTTAGGTTTCCATCTAAAGTGCTATTTCAGTTTATTTAGACAATTCTGTCATCTAAATAATGTTCATTAGAATTAAATATGTTGTTGAAATTCCTAGTTTGAAATAAATCGGATAACCGGAAGTGCGTTTACTTTACCACTTTACTAAATGATTTATTCACTTTTTCGCAATTTTCTCAAAAATGGCTCTGACGATTTTTTTGAAACTTTGTATATAAACTAAACATGCAAAGATCTACAACTTTTATCTAAAACATTTCTCTGGGAAATTTCTTTTAAGAGCACTTTTAGGGGAGGGGTGGGGTTAGATTTTCATCAAAGTGGTACCTAGTTCATTATACAATTCTATCATCCAAACATAATTAGTTAGAAATAAATAGATGGCTGAAATTCCGAGTTTCAAGAAAATTAGTAAACCGGAAGTGCGCTTTTACTGAACAGTTTTTTCAGTTTTCGACGAATTTCATTAAATTTGGTACACAAACTATAAAATTTGTCAATTATCATTTTGAGAACTGGAGTAAGAGAAAGTTGTGTGAGTGTTACACACCAGATTTTTATATAACGAAGTATATAGCAATTAGAAGTAAGACTGGTCGTTAATTAGAATCATTTTTTTTTTTTGTAATAATATAATTTAAATTAATATTTAATAAATAATAGAGTATTATTTAATATTGAACAATCTACGGTTTGAAAATACATTAAAATAAAAAACAAATAAGCTAACACTGTTACATTAATAAATAAGCTTCACTTAACTGAAAAAAAAAAAAATGAAATAAAATTCAGCCAAAAATAGCACTCATTGTGGGAGTCAAACAATCTACACAAATACTAATTTGTAAGGAGTTAAATTTAGTAAGGACGATGACCACAAAAACAAGCAGGCAGGCTATCACGGAAAACTTCTCTAATGCTTTCCTAAAGTGATATTTCAGTTTATTTATAAAATTCTATAATCTATAACATATTTTCAGAGACATTTTCCGTGGTAGCCTGCTTCATTTTGTGGTCATCGACCGGTTTCGGGCGTTCGCCCATCTTCAGGATGCGTTCTTCAGAGAGTGTGCCAACACAGACTCGTACAGAGACTTAGTTTCACACTAACTCTCTCACTACTCAACAGAGAGACAGTGTGAAACTAAGTCTCTGTACGAGTCTGTATTGGCACACTGTCTGAAGAACGCATCCTGAAGATGGGCGAACGCCCGAAACCGGTCGATGACCACAAAATGAAGCAGGCAACCACGGAAAATGTCTCTGATGCTTTCCAGCTCTGCGGAACCAACCACCACAACAAATATAACATATTTAATTAGAATTAATTTTATTGCCAATATTGAGAGCTTGAAGACAATTGGTTGACAGCAAATGTAACTTAACTGAACATTTTTTATATTTTTTTATCAGTTATGTACGTTTTTCTCCATGAAGATATCTCAACAGGTTTTCATTAAACTTGTTATACTAACCATACATACAATCGTTTCCGAGAAAATTCATCTAAGAGGTTTTTATAAAGCTTGAGTTTATGTTTCGTTCAAAAAATAAAAAGTAGATTTATAAGTTTTGATCGCCTTCCCCCCCCCCCATCGATATAAAATTGAAGAAGAATTAAAACATTTAGATGTAAATATTATTAGTTTGAAGATAATTTTGCCAATAATAAATTTGCAAATTGCAATTTTGAAAGAAAGTGAGTGTTTCTCCCCCCCCCCGGAATTTCAAAAAAAAATTAAAATAAAAATAATAATAATATATATCCAATTATTTTACCCATTAATTTAAAGTAAAAATATCATTTATTCTTTTTATGTGGTAAATAATATAAGGGTAAAAAAAAAACCGTAGGGTTTGGGTCGCTTTCAATAAATAAATAAATAAATAAATAAATAAAAAATTCTGACAAAATAAAAGCAACGTTTGGTGAAAATATTATTCTCAACTCTTAATATTTAGTGCAAGACTGAGGGGTGGACCCATTTTTTCTTGTGATACTCACACACATCTACTGATTTTTCGTTTTTTAATTATTGTAGATATTTGTACGGTGTACATTCATTTCATTTCTTTAAAAATATTTCTTCAATATTCTTGTATTTTCGATTAAATCAATTTAAAAAAAAAAAATCTTATACGACCGTAATACTTTATACAGTAACTTTACAAATATTTCTATAATTTCTAATAATATAAATTAAGTTTCAGAGCTATTAAATTAAAACGGAAGAAATATGGTTCAAAATAATATATTCCTAAGTCCATAAAAGAATTTTGTTAAAAAAAAAAAAATATATTAAAATACTTATAAATCAAAAGGGTAAATCAAAATAATATAGTTGAATTACCTGGTTGGCTGGTAACAGACGACATGGGACACAGTGCACTAAGGTTGGCTACGATATGCCCACCGAGCAAGTTTTGCCATCTAAGACCAATTTAAACTATTAGTAGTTAAAGACCTCGCCCCTTACTCTATTGTTCAAACTGTAATATATCCTCCCCCCACCTTTTTCTAAAATAATTTCAAACAAATAGAGTATTTTTATAAATTTCTTTATTTCATTTAAAAAAAAAAAAAAAAAAATTATACTTTAATATTGTATATTATCTAAAAAGAAAACATTTGAAAGAAAATGTATAAATAAGGGGGGGGGGGGGAATAAGGCAATTTGGATAATATTTTGCGTATTAAAAAAAAAAATCTAATAATTTCTTTTAATTTGTTATATGCCTCGAATCCATTCATGCCCGACACTGCCCTTGGTTGAAAGGTTATCTTCTAAAAAAAGAAGATTCAAATAGAAAGTTTCTCAGAAGTTCAATTGTTTCTCATGGATCTTGTGGTTCTGTAGAATGGTATGGACGGGCTGGCAAATCACGAAACGTCAGGCGCTGTTATGAGGCTTGTGAACATGCAATCGACGAGGGTGCATCAGAAGGATCATTACTACAAATACTTCTATATATTTATAATTCCACAGGAAGGAGTAGCGACTTTTCTTATCTCACACATATTCTATTTGGATTACATCATGATATCAAGTTGGCATGGGCAAAATTTCTGCATTCTTATTGTAGAAATATTTGGCAAATTGTTGAACGTATGATTCCAGCATACACCAGCATTATCGTTTTTTGTAGTTAAAAAAAAATACTTAGGATCTCGTGAACATTTTATACCTTTTTTGATAATTTGGATGGGTCGTGATTCAAATCCAAAATATCTGCGTTATGCCCTTGAAAGTAGATTCAAAATAGCGTCATTTGCCACGGAATCTTCAAACCGTCTTTTTGTCGCTTGATTTACCACATACAAAAACGGAAATATATTGCATTGAAAATAATGTAATCTACTTCTTGATCTATGAGGTAATTCTGAAGAATTCTCGACAAAATTTAGTCATATTGTACAATCAAAATCTTTATAAAAACTGAATTTATTTGTTTAACAATGTAGCCTTCTGATGGAACTTGTAACAAATGAATATTAAATCACTTAACGTTTGAATTTTTTCCGTCTGAGATGGTGCATTTTTTTTTTTTTTTTTTGGCATACAATATACTTAGCTCCTTTAAGGGCGGAACCCCCCCCCCCGGTTGTGAGTGAGAATAATTTAATTATTAACAAAAAAATACTTTAAACAAAAGTTATTCAATGAAAAAGATCACTGAAAAAAAATATATTAATTTGAAAATGTCAATTTTTTAGAACAATTAATTTTATTCAAATAATAAATGAAATAATTGTTTCTAAACTATTCAAGAATAATTCAATAAATTTCACGGGATTATTCATCAATCATGAATACAAAATTTCTATTTATTTGTTTTTATTATTAATTATACTTGAAAAAATGTTTGCCCACCAACTTCACACGTCATCTTTGACTTTTATCGGACACTGTAGGCTATAGATCTGATTAGTTTTGCAAACTCTTGTTTTATAGTTTTTACATTATTTCTTGAAAAGATATAAACAGGCAATGGTACCTGTTATTTAGGTAATAAAATAGTGCGGAAAGGTTAACATCCAAAAGAAAAAACTGAGATGAAGACCTGGGGGGGTAACAAAAACACCAACAAGAAATAATAAACAAATAAACCTCTATTTATTTAGGTCTTGAATCACCAACGTCCACAATACAGTAATATTTTAAACGCTCCGCAAATTCGATGTCCGTTTCCATGAAGTCGGGTATCGATTTCCAGATGGGAGGACCATCAGGAATAACTTGAGTAATGAAGATTAAATAAAAATTATCGAAACAGTTATAATTGAAGACAAGTGGTAATTAAATGGCCACAAAATAGAAGATAATTGAGTGGGTCAAGGTAGGGATACGCCTTTACACTGTACTATTGAACTACACAACGAAATAGTTGTTGAATAGAAACAAAAGTGAAAGATAACTTAACTTGGACCAAATGGTGTAAAAGATGTGCGTGTGCAGTGGTTTGTCAACATACCAGGCAATACAGCTAGTCTCATATAAAAAGGTGCTTTAGTTCTGTAATGAAGAAGCGCTATTAGTAAGCAAAGAAACTCATGCTTATCAGCTTAAAGTGGTTACAAGAAACTGAAACAGCAAAATACCCAAATAAGTGGGTATTAGTGAAAGAAAATAACTAATAGAAAATTTTATCACACTGGTACAAATAAAGGGTGCCCCACAAAATGACAAAATATATCAAATGAAAGGTATTTACGAAATATAATAAAATACCAGGTTTCAGCCTTGTAGTAAGTGAAGAACTTGTTAGTAGTAAAGTTCCTGAATTTAACCTGTGTCTGTAATAATAAAAAACATACTGAATAGAGCTACATTACTCAATAAGTTAAATCCTTTCTTGTACCAAGCTTGATTCATGCGATTTGATGTAATATGTGTTGCGAGAATAAATTGGCTGAAAACTGGTTTAAAGTAGCCAAACAGTTCAACTTTGTAAAATGATGATTCATCAAAATAGAGACTAGAATCGCCGTCAAAATGGTATAACTGCAATAGTTGACAGCTGTAAGGCAAAAAAAAAGAAGATGTTTGCAGTAACAAAAATCGCATAAAAAACCACTGGCTGTTAACTGATAAAGCCAGAAGTGAAGAAAGGGCATAGTGACTTGGCGGACAGAAAAAAAAAAAAAAACGTGTTCATACGCCAATGGACGAATTTCATTGGCTGAAAGTAAGACAAATAGTGCGTGAGCTGGGCTCAAATAGAGGCTTTATAGTGCTTCAGCCAAAATAATATAAATATTACACAATTGAGAAATGATAAAAGATTATAGTAAAATTGTAAATTAAATGACACAGGTTTAATAATCCACGAGTTAAAGACTACATACCGCCTGGCGGTCAACAAACAAACTGCACCCAGGAAATTAGTAATGTAAATTCGCGGGAGTTTTAAATAGGCGACAAAAATTGTCATTAGGCAATCAAATAAGAAAGTTATTTCCATAAAAAAGTTAAATTTTTTTAAAATAATTTTTATGTGTTAAATTCTATAAAATTAGATTGCTTAAAGAGACTATCATACGTGAATCATTGTTGATCGCACAATGAATATGGCGACAAGTAAGGAAAAAAACGAAGGTGTTCGAACATATTCGAAAAATGTAATAACGAACGTGTAAATTTTCGAAGTTATGTTTCGAGTAAATACATGTTTCGAGTAAGAAAAAATGCTTTCAGCGAATGGTCAGTATGTGTGTGTGTGTTTAAGCAAAATATCTCAATAATAAAAAATCGTAGAAAGATCAATCTAGCAACAGACATGAAGGATTATAAGAAAATCCATTCTTGGACATGCGATTTTCTCAAGAACGCCACCAGCAATTTTCTTTAAACTTCATATATCTATTATCAAAATAATGAATACCTATTACTTTCACATAACCTGAAGCACGACTTCAGTACAATTTATATTTCTATCATCTCTATTAAAACTAGAATCACTTCAAATTTGATGAAAATCGGTTAAGTGGAAGTGCGTCTTTACACAGAAAGTTTCTTAGTTTTTTGTAATTTCCTCAAAACGGCTCCAACGATTTTCTTTAAACATTAGCGCTAGCTAAATAAATTTAAATTTCTCACTTTTATTTTAACTTTTTTTCCAGGTAAAATTGATTTTGGATTGTGGATTCTGGAGGAGCTAAATCTTAAAATACTTTAAATTCCACAACCAGTATTTTTCTGGGCAAGATAGTAGCGCTATCATACTTTTCTGTTGTGTAATTATATGCACTATGTAAGATCCTAAACAAACACAAACATGTGTAATGTAGGGCCGGCCACAAATGTAGTAAGTAGTTACGGGCAACTATAATATTATAAAATTCCTAGTTAAAAGAAAATCTGTCAATTAAATTAATGGATAGTTGTTGTGAAAGTCAGTGAATGTTTCATATCAGACTTTTCATTAGTATGGTACCTTAAGAAGAGTCAAAATGAAGGCAGCTTTGGGTAAAGATTGCTGGAGAAATTTAGTATGTACATTATAAGGAAATGTGAACTTTTTTTCAATAATGTAGGCCTTATTAGAGAATATTATAAGGGCTGATATGATGGGTGGATGGGGTAAATAGGTGCATTAAGGGAATGAAGCTAAAATTGCCTCAAAATGGATTAGGGTTCTCCCTACACTGACTCAACGCTATAAACATATCAATAAAGAGACCACTAACGTACATGACACTAGCGAAGTCTATAAGTTAAAATGCCCAAACTGTAGCAAAATTTACGTTGGCCAGACAAGCAGAAAACTCAGGAAATGATTTTTCCGAACACATCAGATCATACAAATATAACAAAACTGATTCAATTATGCCAATCACCTAAACTAACAAACACAAACTCGACGACATCTCCAATACGATAAAATTATACAGCCAGGCAAAAAAAAAGGACGACGACTAGACTTACTGGAACAACTTGAAATATATAAACACAAATACACAAAACCTGATAAATGAACAGATAAACTTTGCAAGTGAACAACCATTCAATATCCTCTTCCCACAATAACAATAAAACATGCAATAAACAATACACAACCCACCTGAAAACCCGGCCAAATAGTTTTTAAGTTTAAAAAACCAGCTAGATTTTAGTTATAGTTTTAAATCTGCTGGTTCTTAAGTCTGTATATACGAATCATAACTGCCTCAAGATGTACATATGTAAATAATGTATGCAAGAGAGAAAAATAAAAATGTCAATGCGGAATGTACGTTACGTTAAGTTTGGCTAATACACCTATATAATTCTTCTAATTTTTTTAATGATATACTTATAAAAAAACTCTGTACGTAAGCTAGTTTAAATTTCTTACGTTTAGGCATGTGAAAGAACCCATATTTAGGTATACATGCGTGCGTGGATGGCGTGTGTGAATTGTGAAATGCGAAATACGTTTAGTGTCATCAAACAACCTGCTCATATATATTGTCTTATTGTTTATTTATTTTGATCATTTTAAGAAAAATATTATTTAGTTTAACAAAAATATTATTTATTTATCTATAGTATCTTAAGACCTTACAACTCGTAATTCCTTCAAGGTCAGTGACTATTTCACAGCAGCCGATGGATGACATAAATAACCAGAATAATAAGATAGTGTAGATAGTTAATTATAAAGTGAATCTCCCTCCTCCCACCGCCACGTGTTGGATGTTTCCATTTTAAGAAAAAGATGCTCCCTTTATCATGACCTTGAGTTTAGTTTTTAAATACATTTAAAAGACTAGTCGTGTCTAAACTCTCTGTGTAAATCTGTGTTATCACACTGTGTGACAAACACATCCTGAAGATGGGCGAACGCCCAAAACTGGTCGATGGCCACAAAAAGCAGGCTATCACGGAAAATGTCTCTGATATGCTCTTTATTCAGTAAATAAAGGGACTCTATGGGCTGTCAAGAGTTTCTGTAAATATCAATACGGAACGAATAAAATAAAATTGTAAGCAACAATTTCATTATAGAAAGCGAATGACTAAAACATACCAACCTCAAATAAGTATTTTACGATCAACAGTAAAAAAAAAAAAAAAAAATACATAACTATCACGAAAATAAGTGAAAACAATAAATTAATTATCCGAAAATTTTAATGCGAACAAGGGACTTCTATAAGGACACTGTGTCTATATTAACTACTCTAATTAAAATTTATATGGATTTCTCTCTAAAAGTGTGCAAACCAAATGTGAAAAGACACGGGCGTCAAGATTGGGCAAAATTTCGAAATATAAAGTTTGTTCTTCGCCAATGATCAAATACTAATTGCTCAAGATAGGTATGCCGCTGGTCATGTCCAAATTAGGATTGGAATAGGGTATTTGTACGGTATTTATACAAATTTAAATTTGCCGCCATCAGAATATAATAATTTACCAATCTATAGGCTGTGTCCTAAATGTAGAGAGGCGGTAGTCTGTTCTTTTGCCCTCTCTAAGTTCAGTCACTATGCTACACTCATACGAGTAAGATACATGCAGCACATGTTAGCACCATTCTGCCTATACAGTTTAGATTGCTTTCGTTGCCCTTTAGCGTGAAAACTCAAGTTTGCCACTTCTGGTTTTCCTCGGGGTTAGTGTTGATAAGTTAGTCTCTTGTCGAGTGAGTGTCTCCGGCTCTTACGGCCTGCCAAGGTTTATTGCGTAAGCACATGGTCTACTTCCGGTTGCTTTTCTGGTAACGCAGATTCTGGGAGCCCATTAATTATTATCAAAATTCATCAGCCAAGCAGCAGTGTATGGATCAAGACCAAAGTTACAGGACATAAGGTCCTTTTACTATTTTCCTCTTCCCTTGTTCCCGATATGGCTAAGTACACATGGGTCTACCTGCACTGGTGATGAGCTTTCTGTGTTCAAGGTAAGCGCCATTCCTTTTGGCTTGTTGAAGATAATAAATACTGTTGCTACCTATTTTAAATTTAATTTAATATTCATTTTTTGTTCATATTAAATGAGCCCATTTGCTCTCTCTTTATTCCATACATATACAGTCTACTTAATATTTTCACCTTTTTATTTTATTCTACTATTTTCTATTATTCAGAGCCCATCCAAGGTATCTCACCTCAATTCAATATATGTTAATTGCCTTGCCTGCATTTATTAAACAGGGCCTACCCGAGGGATTGCAGAGCCTACTAGAGGTTGAGATAATACGGTATAAAGAGCTTATCTTTTATTTTTATTTCCTGTTTTTGATTAAACAGTATTTTTAATATAAAAATCGTCACGAAGAACCTACACTAATAGAACGAAATGGAACTATTCTATTTACTTCATTCTCCAAAGTAAATAGAAGAATCGGAAATGGATAAAAGTTGACAGGTTTTTTAATGCCTATTCTCTGGAACCGAAAACATTTTGGCCATCACAAAAAAAAAGGCTAATATATAAGGCAATGTTTAAGATCATTGTACTAAATGGAGCAGAAACTTGGACAACTAATAACCCGGCTTCTAGCCAAAGAAAACTTCTTCTGGCAACAGAAACGGATTTTAGAGAAAATCAGTCAGAAAATCAAGGAGAGAGAGACAGTTAGAAATGAAAATAATGGTGGTCAAAAAGGAACTTCGTTGAAACAATACAAAAAAAAATAAAAATAAATAAAAAACTGTTTTGGACATGAAAATGGATGGCTTCGGGAAAATTGTTCAAGGAAATAGTGCAAAGAATGGTAGAAGGCAAGATGTGTAAGAAACAGGACGTGGCTGGATGAAGCAAAAAGGTTTAAGGGACGAGCAAACCTAAAATAAAATGAATGGAGGAGGATAGTTAGAACCTTTAATAAATGATCAGGAAAAAATGGAATATCCAAATATATATATATATATATCAAAATTTAGTATTTCGAAAAGTAGAATATAGGAGCTTAGCCTCCCTAATGATATAGCTAAAGCTTAAATATATGTAAAGTGAATTAAAACAAAAAAAATTAATAACAACAATTGCACTTTTAAAAAAACTTCAAAAGATTTTATAAATGAAGCGATATCTTTAACTTAAAACCTGATGTAAAAAAAAAAAAAAAAAAAATTAAAATATCTACAAAGAAACCTTTTTAATACAGAAAAATACTTAAAAGAAAATGAGCTACTTGGATGTATATACTTCAAAAAAGGTTTTTCCTCGTTTGTTCTCATTCTTTTCATATCTCTCTCAACTTTTATGTTTTTGTAATTCAAAAATTAAAAAAAAAATCACTAATTAAAAAGTCAGTAAATTATGAGTTTTCTTAAGAATATTTTCTTTCAAATTATAACGGACACAAAACGCTATTTGAAATATTAATTAATTTTAGATTGAGTTTTAAACTTTGTTTCTACCAGCTAAAGAAAGGAGGATGAGCCTTGCGTAATATCCTGGTTTTTTTTTTCGTTTCTATTTAATTGACAGTTCTTGATTCTTGACAGCACCACACATTTTCTTTGAATTTTGGTTGCAAGGATTTCTCTTAGGATTTTAGTTCCCCAGAATTGTTTTTCTCTTAAGAGTTTAGTTTTCTCATTTTCCAAGTTCAATTTCCAGTATCCAGGACAGTGCTAGAGTCAGTAGGAGAGTTACTTTAACTTATTATAGAGTGTGTATGTAGAGTATGTGTACAGAGTGTTCTAATTCAGAATTTTTTTTTTTTTTGGAATTCACAATCTGCATAATTAATTATAATAAGTGAATATGACGATGTGTGATGATGAATGACGTGATTTGGAAGAGAGATGCTACCCAGCGGTAATATTCTTACAGAACTTACTTCATATTGCTGGAGGTGATCACGGGGCCAACAGCGGCTCACTCGACGGGGTGGATAATCTGGTATAATTGTGGAGGTGAGATTTTGATCAAAAGGATTAGAGTTGAGATTAAGAGAGTCATAGAATTTTTTATATTTAGTTTTGACAACTTCAGATATATATGGGATTTTGAGACCGTTGTGGAAGGTAGAGCTAGAGACATAGAATAGAGCATCTATTATCTGACGGGGTATTTTTGACTGAAAAGAGATTTTCTGAAAGTTTCAGCGCTTGGTTGAACCCCACAATTCGAGTCCGTAAGTCCATATCGGTAGGAGTATACAGTTGTATGTTAGTCGTTTGTGTTCGAGAGGTAGTTTCGATCGTCTTCCTATTAGTCTTAGTAGTAACTTATTCCGTTTGTTAAGTTTCAGTCTTTTTAGTTTCTTGTGTGGGTTCTATGTTAGTCTTTTATCGAAGTACATCCCAAGGTAGCGAACTAAGTTTGTAGGAGAAAGTGGTATTGAGTTGAAAGTTACTGAAGGACAGTAAAGGTGATTTCTTGACATTTTTGTGGGTTGAGTTTATTCCGCCATTTTTTGGCCTAAACTTCAACTTAGAAATAGAATTACTTAGTGTGTACACTATTTGGAATCAGAGCTTGAATATAATCTAAATGTTTAAGGAACTTAAGGAAGTCTCAGAGAACGAGCGTGCATTTAATTAGTAGTCCAAATGCAGCTGGTGAAGAATTCGCGATTGTACTTTGATGAGACTCCTAGGATGAATAAATTCTTACTTGGGAAACAAGTGCTAGCAGTAACGAAATGGAATTAACTCAATGGTAGCGCACTGGACTTCCACGCGGAGATTCCTGGTTCAATCTTAACAGTGCTGCCCTAACATTTTCTCTTCCTAGGAGCCTCTATACATCACGTATTATATATATTTTTAATAAAAAAGAATTGTTTCAGTTATTTAATGAGCTTACATCCTGAATATATAGTATTCTCCTACCATTTTTGGACCAGAAATTCACTCTTCGATACCATTAAGATCCTTGGAGACTGCAACAATGCTTTTGAAAATATTTGCCCAGCAATTTGTGTATGACTTTTGTCATAATATTTGTTTTATTATAGAAATATAACATCACTTACGCGTTAATATACAATGATTAAAACTGCGTGAAGGCTTGCCAACAAAAGCGAGAAAAAGAAAATATAATGACAATCTACTAGGAATAGATAACGTTAACGAACATTAAATGAGACTAGAAGGAAAGAAAAAAGACACAAATCTGCAGACCTGTTGCATGTTGAAATGAAAAAGCCGGAAAAGGAAATGACAGTAAGAAGAAGGAAGCAGTACAAAGCACTGATGAATAGGAGTGTGAACAAACTGGGAACAACCAAGAAGTTATACCACATAGAAGGAAAACAACGGCCAGCAATGAAAAGAGACGAGTTTATGAGTTGTTCATTAGTTTATTAATGTTCCCATCCATCTATCATTTTTCTGCTAAAAGGTAAAAGTTTGTGAATAAAATGAGTAAATAGGATTCTAGGTTCGCTCATAGCTTGTCTGCATCTTCCTGGTTTTTCATTTGTGGATTAATTCATCGCGGATTCTGTTCGCATTTAGATTGAATAGTTAAGTTTATGGACCATGATATCTACTTCCCTTAAATTGATCGGTTTCTTTATAGGTAAAAACTATATTTATGAAGATAACAGGCGAATTTTCTATAGAGTTTTTGTTTTCCTAGATGGTTCATTTTGTGATCATCGACCGGTTTCAGACATACGCCTATCTTCAAGATTGAACAATGTCATATCACAGACTTGTAAGTCCCAAAACCGGCTGAACATCACACAATGGAGCAGGGATTAAGGAAAATAAATCTCTGGTACTTTATAGCTCGGCGGACACAACCTTTTGTTAAAAAGTAGAATTCATCTATAAAATTAAACGCCAAAATTGCAAATAAATAAACGTCTGTGAATGATGATGAATGGGTTTTTGGCAGACCACCGGCAATTCATTGCAAAAAAGAAGTGAGTTTATTTTGACTGAACCTCGATATCTATCTTATCAATTCAAACATACCAAACACATAATTACCTTTGTAGTGGAAGAACGAAATAGAAAAATAATAGTTTAGAGTTTAGAATATTTTATAGTATCCATCATTGTATTTTGTTAATATTTTATAATTATCTTAGTGCTGTGAATGTACCTTCAAAAAGAGTGTATTTTAGAGTCAGGTACCGTAAATTGGGGTTATTGCTAGTAGGGAAACAAAGGCACAAAATTTAATACAATGCGACTTGGCCAACTGCTTTGTTAGAGAGCATTCCTTCGAACAGGCTGTACTCTACCTTCCAACAAGAATAGTCTGCACTTAGCCTTCAAACAACTAAGTCGCAATTCTGCTTCCAAAGTCAGAACAGAACACTTCAGGAATCGCTCTCTTAGTATTAGTGCCAGTTTCACAATATATTAAATTAGTTTATAATATCAAATAACTTGTAGTTATTATTTGAAAGATTATATTTAATTGTTAACAATAGTGACTTCTCAATTATTCTTATTACTTCTATCTCAAACATAATTACAAGCCCTTTTCACTAAAACGCTCACGCCACAAGCTACCAGTACATATCATCACACCATTACATTACACCTTTCACCAAAAAAACAATTGTTTGCAAGAAATCTCATAACATTAATTTCTAATGAAATTTTGATGGGGTTCGAATGGTGTTTAAATGAGAGTGAATTGGCATTCATCAGGTCTAGCTTCTACACTCTAACTTATTCTTCTAATGCCCAGATATGCACCTAGAGGACCCCCTCTAAAGGCTACTGATAATAATAATAATAATAATAATCTTTATTAATCTAATTTCTACATATACTTGTATGAACAAGACTTGTTAATACATTAAATAATAAACTAATAAAACCTCTTTTACAATGCAATTTTATGTAAGAAAATCATCTAAATCATATATTACCGTATCCAAAAGCATAGTTTTTAGCTTACATTTAAACAATTTCATTAATGGTGAAGATGAAATTTCCTTTAAACCTGCATTAAATATTTTCCTTCCCATAAATAAATATTTATTTATTTTTATTTATTTATTTATGATCAAAATATATAAATTGCACAAAAATAATATTCATTGAATCATATAGCCTAGGGTGTACAGTGACCGTCAGGCGAGTTCCGCGGAAGTATATAATATATCAATAATTCCACAAAAATAAACTTATTTAAAAATATCGGATAAATTAACAAAATAAATTTATAAATTATCGGATAAATAATTTCAATAATTACTTAATACAACTATAATAACCAATATAAATATTGCCTACAATTCCAATTATTTATTACTTACTTAATTTGTCATATATCTACATATTAATTGCAATAAATATAATTAAATCCCATGAACCAACTCAAACAGTAACATGAAACAATCACTAATATGAAATCAAATTCCGCAATCACATATTATATATTTTATATATATATATTATTTATTTATTTTTTATTATACTTATATTTTATTTCATATATTGTATATTTTAAATATAAGAACTTATGAAAACAAACTCAACCAAAGTAACAAACAGAATAATACCGGTGTCTATAAATAAATAAGTGAATATGAAAAACGAATGGTTTACTTGGGGAAAAGGAAAATGGTCACGGTTCCGAGTTATACTTATTTCTAATTTTTACTTTCTCTTACTCCTAAGTAAGAGGAAGTATTGTAATCGTGTCAAATTTTCGATATCGAGTTTTCACCGGAAATATCCGTTTTGAGGTCCCCTGAGTCCCAAAAAGTGGTTTTTAGCGAATGGTCTGTGTGTGTCCGTGTGTCCGTCCGTGGTGTGTGTGTGTGTGTGGGTGGTGTGTGGGTATGTGAACAGCATAGCTCAGAAACGAAAAACGCGATAGAAAGTTGAAACTTGATATTCCGTTTAGAGGTCACCATGGGATCTGACACTACGTTATCTGTCAAAATTCCTCAACCGGAAGTACCACTTTACTAGTTGATTTTTTACTTTTTTGCGATTTTCTCAAAAATGGCTCCGACGATTTTCTTTAAACTTGAAATATCAACCACATATTTAAAGAGCTACAACTTTTATTTGAAACATTTCTCCGGAAAAATGCAATGAAGGGCACTTTTGGGGGAGGGGTGGAGTTAGGTTTCCATGTAAAGTGCTATTTCAGTTTATTAGACAGTTCTGTCATTTAAATAATGTTAATTAGAATTAAATATGTTGTTGAAATTCCGAGTTTGAAAAAAATTGAATAACCGGAAGTGCGTTTACTTTACCACTTTATTAAATGGTTTATTCTCTTTTTCGCAATTTTCTTAAAAATGGCTTCGACGATTTTTTTGAAACTTCATATATAAATTAAACATGCAAAGATCTACATCTTTTATTTAAAACATTTCTTTGGGAAAATTCTTTTAAGGGCACTTGTAGGGGAGGGGTGAGGTTATGTTTTTCTCTAAAGTGCTATCATAGTTGATTATACAATTCTATCATCCAAACATAATTAATTAGAAATAAATAGATGGCTGAAATTCAGTTTCAAGAAAATTAGTAAACCGGAAGGGCGCTTTTACTGAACAGTTTTTTCAGTTTCGACGAATTTCATTCAAATTTGGTACACAAACTATGAAATTTGTCAATTATAATTTTGAGAACTGGAGTAAGAGAAAGTTGTGTGAGTGTTTCACACCAGATTTTTTAGAACCATGATCAGATGGAAATGATATAAAGACTTGGAATAGTGAAGATTTTATTATTTTTAAAAAGTATCCTGCAGCTATCGTAGGGCTTTGCTTTAATCATAGCACGAATAACTCTTTTTTGGATGCGGAAAATTCTTGATGCTGTTGGGCTGTTTCCCCTGAAACCTTGTACCATAGACAGGCTATTGATGAAATTTTTTCCAAAATATACAACTTTCAAGACCTCGAAATTGAGGATTAGAATTTTTTTTTTTTTTTTCAAAGAAATACTATGCTCGAAAGTTCAGAAGCCAATGAACCTATTATTATATGTTCTTTCCAGCGTAGATCTACAGAAATGTGGAGTTCAAGAAATTTTATCGAAGTTGGGAAGATTATGCTGCCAGATTCAGTCTTGACTAAAGGAGAGTACTCTTTTCTAACTGGAGAAACTAAGAAGCGCTGACCAACCGTCTTGGAATTTTAATGCATTTATCTTTGACCATCTGAACATAAATAAGGAGACATGTCAAGGCAAGAGACATGCCTCGGCGATCCATTACAATATCACCACGTTATAGCTAGCGTTACTTCATTGCTAGTCTGAAAATTTTCAGTATTTCTCTTTGTTAACCTTCTATTTTATACCAATCTTAAATAAAACAAATATGGATAACACTGAAAGGTTAGGCTAACAAATAAATTCTTTTATAAGAAAATACCGAAATTTAGAACTATAATGAATTGGAATTTTTTATATTATGTTGAACCAAATTAAATTTAAAATACAGAATTTATTCCTCATATTTATGCAAACTAGAAATGTCTATTTCAATATTATATAACATCAAAAATTAATGAGAGTATAAGGTAATTGAATTTCACCCTATAACTAACTTAAAATAATAATAGTTGCAAATAGTGGATTTATGCTAATACAGTCTATAGAAATTCACTTTTCAACATAACACACAGTCTGATGGCTATACATATATATATATCTAAATACAACTGACAATGATTTCCTCATTCGTGGTTCATCATGAAAACCATGATGTTGAATACAAGGGGGTTTACAACATCATATTCTCTATCCACCTCTTCGTCTGGCAAACTAAAGCGGGTAGTATCCTAACTTGTAGTGGCTTAATCAAATGGAAATGCACCTTGTATTGTTGCTGGTACAGTTGTTTGTTACCGGCCCCGCTAAACATAATATTGTTGAAACCTGTTCTTTTAACACACACGGAGCCCATCAACAAAACGCTTTTGTTCGTATAAACTCCACTATTGTTTTAACATTGTTATTGATTTCATAACTTGTTATAATAGTTAATTAATTTTATTCTTATTATATTATTGAAGGAATAATTCATTATTTTTACTTTTTCTTACTCCTTAGTAAGAGGAAGTATTATAATCGTGTCAAATTTTCCTATATTGAGTTTTCACCGAAAATATCCCTTTTGAGATCCTCTGAGTCCAAAAAAGTAGTTTTTAGCATGTGGTCTGTGTGATATGTGTGTGTGTGTGTGTATGTATGTATGTATGTATGTATGTATGTATGTATGTATGTATTGTATGTATGTATTGTATGTATGTATGTATGTATGTATGTATGTATGTATTGTATGTATGTATGTATGTATGTATGTAGTATGTATGTATGTATGTATGTATGTATGTATGTATGTATGTATGTATGTATGTATGTATGTATGTATGTATGTATGTATGTATGTATGTATGTATGTATGTATGTATGTATGTATGTATGTATGTATGTATGTATGTATGTAGGTAGGTATGTATGTATGTATGTATGTATGTATGTATGTATGTATGTATGTATGTATGTATGTATGTATGTATGTATGTATGTATGTATGTATGTATGTATGTATGTATGTATGTATGTATGTATGTATGTATGTATGTATGTCTGTATGTATGTATGTATGTATGTATGTATGTATGTATGTATGTATGTATGTATGTATGTATGTATGTATGTATGTATGTATGTATGTATGTATGTATGTATGTATGTATGTATGTATGTATGTATGTATGTATGTATGGATGTATGTATGTATGTATGTATGTATGTATGTATGTATGTATGTATGTATGTATGTATGTATGTATGTATGTATGTATGTATGTATGTATGTATGTATGTATGTATGTATGTATGTATGTATGTATGTATGTAGGTATGTATGTATGTAGGTATGTA